>CM037851.1:198849727-198876579 GCA_021234595.1 Delia radicum | reverse complement strand
TCATTTAAAAAAAGGACGACTTACATTTCATTAAATTCAACTAACATTGTCATTTGTTTTTAATGTTCAAAAATGACTAACAATTGTAGTAAAAATGAACCACATGGTAGTAAAAAATAAACCAAAATTTATTTTTTTTTTTTTTTAAATAACCAAAAACAACTGTAAAAAATGAATGTAAAATCATAAAACAGTCATTTGATGTGAGTTGTTTTTTTAAATGAACTACAAGGTTAGTTAAAAATTTTATTTGTTCTACAAATGACTTACATTTACATTAAAAATAATGAAACTGTATTACACCCAAACAACTACATATTTTTAAAGCAGAAGTTCCCCTGAGTGTATATGCTTGATCATTATGAAATTCTAAGCCGATTTAGCGATGTCCGTCTGTCTGTTGAAATGAATATCAAAGAGCGGAAATGCAATCGGGACTGTACATTTTTACCTAGATTGATGATAAGTTTGGTATTGAAAATATCAATTAAATCGGTCCACCGTTCAAAAGTTATGAGTGCATCTCAAATTTTTTCATACAATTAATGTATCTTTGTACAATTTCATAATAGCGTCCGGTGTATAATATATGATGTAATATTTTTTAACCAGACTCTTAGAGGTGAACAATACCATGAATTCATCTCAAATTTTTATTTCACCTCAAATTTTTCTTCACCACAAACATTTTTTTTTTAACAACCAAATAGTTTTTAACCTCTAAAACGTTTTTTCACCTCACGATTTTTTGAACATAAAAAAGATTTTGACCTCAAACAATTTTCATTCATTCATTTGTAACATAGGAGGGTATGAAAAAATGTTTTTAAGCCCAATTTCAAGAAATAATAGCTAGGTTGTTTTTTTATATGACGTTAGAGGAATTTTTGTCAAATTACTTTTAAAAGTCAAAAAACCGAATTGTTTTGTAGACTTTCTGGTACTGAATGTATTTGCTTGGTATAGCATAATAAATTCTCTATTTGGCAAAGCGACGAAGTTTAAAACAAACATTATGCCAACATCGATAACTGGCTAGCAATATATTTAGTTGATCTTGTAACTGTACACTGAAAGAATTCGCTGCGTGATATCAATGAGTTTTTGCATTAGAGCAATGTCACTGGAACTCGTCTATTGAAACTGTTCATTAAATTAATGCAGTTTTTAATAAAATTTAATGAAAAACTATTTTATTTATTCAACTTCATACGACTAATGAAAAAGTTTCATTAAAAATAGTTTCATTAAAACTATGAAGCATTATCATACATTTAAAGGAATTTTTTCATTCACATTGTGAAGAAAACCTCATTAGTTTAGTGAACAAATTTCATTAAAATTCAAGAACTTTCTCTGTGTAGGGAGTTGACCTCACGTTGTACTCGTAGAATTAAGTTTTCTTTGATATTGTAAATTTATTGAAATTGTTTCTTTCAAAAATAGTTCTCATTCTATTAATTTCATAAACAAAAAAAATTAATTTATTTTAATAATTTGTGATTATTAATTTCCACCATCCCCACATTTCTGGCGATCTTGCAATATGAACGTATATTTTCACATTATTGCATTAAAGTATAATTAACAATAAACAACAGATATATGCAACATATTTATACCCTCCACATAGTGTGATGAGGGTATAGTTTTTATCATTTTGTCATTCCGTTTGTAACGCATCGAAATAAAGGTACGTATAAGACTCCATATGGTATATATATATATATTCCTGATCCTTATTGAATTGTCAGACGATTTAGCGATGTGCGTCTATCTGTAGAAATGGCGATCACGGCGATCAATACGGACAGTTGAAGCACTAAGTCGCCGAGATTACAATTTCTTTAGTAGCTGATGTTACACTTTTTGATCAGTTTTTGTTAATAAAAACATAATTTTCTAAAAAAAATGTCCGAGTCAATTAAAGCAAACTTAACCAAATGTTAGCATTAATAAATTATTTAAAAATTCCCGATAACTTTATGCCAATTCTAAAACAACAGAAGCTCTTTACATTTCTATGCATAACCAATTTATAAACTCCTGTTGATCAATCCATCCAATTTAGCGAATAAAAAAGCAATATGCGGATTCAAAATTAGCTGTTAACAATAACGCCAACATCAGTAGATAGTGAACGGGGTTTCTTCGTGGCTGGGAACTTTGTCACAAAATTCGAAATCAGATGTCAAGCGAATTACTAAATGTTTTAGTAGACTTAAAAACTTATTTTTTTAACGAACTGATGTACTTTTGTTAATATTATGTGATAAAGGGTCCGCCAAATAACTTTTTTTTTGAACTCCTGAACCATTGGACTTTGTATGGCGTCATACCGAGGTCTTTATGCAAAATTCGTCTCAATGATGTCTCCGAAATGTTCAATTGTTGAGAACGACGGTGAATTGATGTTGATGGAGCTTCACGCACACTTTCTGCCACAGCAGCAATATTCTCGGGTGTACGCACTGTTTTTGACTTTTCACGCTTTGGTTTATCGATGAGGATGCCAGTTTCTTTCACTTTTTTCACAAGATAACGAACATACGGACCATATTCGTTCAGCGGAAGGATAAAACTAATTATCTGTCAAATTAGACATGAGCTAAGTGTTACCATTCACGAAATAAGCACTAGTTGAAAAAAAAAAAAACGTTAGATGGCGGACTTACCTTTATTTATTTAATTTAAAATTGTCTCCAATCATTTAATTAATATGTTCTTGTTTAGTTTTCAATGCATAAATTGAATACATATGAGCTTTATTATTTCATTTTTAATAAAAACGTTCTTTTAACAAATAAAAAGCATTCCTTAGGATCAAATTACTGGTTTTAAATAAAAAAAATTAATTACCGGAATTTCCCGAGATTATCAGGAAATTTATAATTTTTTCCCGGGAAATGACAAAAGGTCCGGAATTCCCAAACCCTAGTCATGATATAAACTTTAAACTTTAATTTTTTTAATGTCGTCGAAAAACTTAAAATTATTACACCAACTTTGTTTAAATTGCATTTCAAATATAAGCTATCTTTAAATTGTACGAATTTATAATTCTTTTTTTTTTCAATTTCATATAAAAACCGAATTAAAAATTGTATTTTAATTACGACAACTTATAAATTCAGTTATTACAACGATATTTACATTAGATTTCTGAACATTTTGGGTGTTTGCAACTTAAATTCAATTGAATTAACTGAACTTTGTTGTGAAAACTAATGTTAAGTTGTGCCAACCGTCTGAAATTCGTAATAACCGAATTTGAGTCGTAACGACCGAATTTCAGTTGGCAAATAGCTAAATGTGATACATTTGATAATGAATCTTTACTCTATTTTAACAATTAGTTTTAGAAAAATTCATTGCGGTATCTTCAAGAGTAAAGTGTATTCTAATTACTTACTTTATTTTGAATCACTAGAAAGGGTGAATCGTAAAGACTTCAAAAAGAACCAAAATAGCAATTTTTAGCAACTTCAACCTCGGTTTTCACAAAATTGTGACGATAGAAAATTTTGGATGCCGTATTTTTAATTAGGTCATCAAAGAGTATATAAATCATATACTGACATTCAAACCAATGAAGTTTGTCAAGATGTGTCATTCATCACATGGTTTTTGGGAATTTTTAACAAATATTTGTTGATTATTTTTCTATATATCGGATTTTTTTTTTCAAATTGATCGAGATAGATAGAGCCAAACTCCAAATTTATTTGTTCATTTTATATATGATTAAGCTCCTATTTTTTGCCTTTCATATACGACTTCAATCGCCTGCCTAATTAACTGCTGTATTTAAACACACCAACCAACATTTGTTTCAAATTGAAAAATTCACTTAAATTTTGTTTTAATCAATAAAAAAAAAAATTAAAAAACTTTTCGATTTCAATGAACTCTTTAACTGTACAATTAACCTACTTAACATTAACAAAAATACAAATAACTAAAATATTTTGTTGAATCATTGCAATAAAATAAAAACATTTTTTTAATTATTGGAAATTAAATAAATTAGTTTAAATTAAATATTTAACCAAAGAAAATTAAAAAAAAAAAAAACCAAAAAAAAAACACTTTCAAAAAAATACAGAAATTGGCATCAACTGGCCACTATTAAAAGTAATTTAAAAAAGTTACAAATACTTTTCAAAATTAATTTTAATGTAAAATAAAAAAAAAATTATAATAACAACTCAATTTCATAGTGGCCATTATTAACAGGTCTGGTCGGTACAATACTTAGTGATGGTGGCAGTGCACTGTGGTTCCAAATACAACTTTTCTTGGTCAAAATCAAATTTTTCTTACATTCTCTTTTTGTTGTTGCAATCTAATAATAAACACTTCATCACAACAGAAAACAGATTTTGTTTTTTCAAATACTCATTTACCATTATAAAAGGGTATGTAAAACCACGCACTTTTTCATTTCCCGGGATTTTTTTTTCCGAAATTCCCGGAATCCCGCTCGAAAATAAATAAGTAAATTTTTCATTTCAAATCATCTTTTTGTATTTAAATTGTCTTATATGACCTAAATAATATAATATACATTATATTTCTGTGGGTTTTCTCAGAATTTTTAGTTTTTCTCAACATTTTTTATTTTTTTTAAGTCTGAGAGAAACAGATTTTTAATAGCAATTCCTTTTATGTAAACAAATCGGTGTAAAAAATTTTAAGCTTAAAATAATAAAAAAAAAATCGCACAAAATGTACAAACTAAAAAAAAATTTAATCAATAGTAGTCTGGCCGAAAAGGACGGTCAAAGATCGATATATTTTTTTTTTTTTTAAGAGAAGCAACACTCAGGAAATTCTTCCTATTTATTAATGTGTTACTTTCTTTGGAAATTGGATAGTGGATAGATGAAAGGTGGGGAAAGATGAAGGGCTTCAAACATGGCAATTGCGCGAGATGATAAGTCTTAGAACAGTTGTTGCTCGCCACCTGATGAAGAGTTGGCGAACTTATTGAAGCTTTTTGTTCATAGCCCTGATTCATTATTTTACTTCGGTGGGGTTAAGTGCTATGGGAACACCGAAGGTGGGAGCTGCGATACATATGAGGGATAGAAAACTCAAACATATTATTTTTCTAAATTGATATTGCCGTCACCGGGAATCGATCCCGGGACCATCTGTGTAACAGTCCAACGCGCTAATCATTACACCACAGTGCCCACAATGGACGGAAAACATTTTTTGAGCTATCTAGTGACTAAATTTCTAATTTACATGGTGAAGTTAACTGTTGAGGTGAAGTTAACATATTTTTTTACTTTAAAAAGTTGTTTAAAATGTTAATTGCTGCATTAAAAATATTGAATATTTAACTTTTTGTTTGTTTTTAAATGTAAAAAGTTTCTAATAATATTTAATATGGAACAAAAATCTAAATGTGAGTATAATAATAATTTTATATTAAAAAAGTTGAAAGAAATTGGCGTCATGGAAACAAAATTAAATGCTTCATGCAAACAGGAAAAACAAATGTTTTTGAATAAAAATATAAACTTTAATAGGTCTACAAAAAAAATGATAGAAGTGATAGTTCTAAGAGCAATCAGAAAACTTCAATTGATAATCTGGTAATAATTTTCACTGCAACTTTTTGCAAGTTTTTAAGAAAATAAATTTTTTTCAGAACACATTTTCCTTAAAAAATTCCGATTTATAGCGAAATGTTGTAAAGAATACACATTAAATTTAGAGTTCGGTTTACTAGATATAAATATAATATTATTAAAAAAAAAAAATGTTAACCCAATAATGCATATAATATAATAATTACAAAAATAACTAAAAAAAATACGAAGGTGCATTAAAGGGTTAATGTGTCAAAAAATGCATAAACGAATTATAATTTCTATACAAATTCTATTTTAAACCAAACAATATATTTTTTTTTCATTTTAATAATTTTGACCGAGAAAAGCTGTGCTTGAAACCATAGTGCAGTGGTAGTGATGATGATAATGTTACGTTATAACTTCCGGTAACTTGATTTTACAAAATAATATACAATTATGAAATGTTAAAATTATATGATGAAAAGAATTAACTAAAGAAAGAAAAAAGTAGATGGAAATAATAAAGGAAAATGGCGCTTCAACATCAAAATGAATTAATTTAACACTGTCTTAAATGCATAATTCTGTTTTGCAAAAGATTTAATGATAAAACTGATTTTGGTTGTTATGTTAAACAAACTAATTCAGTTTTTTTTCGAAGCGTGTATTGGTCAAGTATTTTTTTTTTATATTTAAATATGGAACACTGCGTCATAGAAAGAGTTTTGTCTGCACTAACTGAATTTAATTTTGAATGACTTTTCAAAAATCATTTTTTAACGCAAAATAGAGTAGACAGAAGATGTCCCGTCATCATTATATGTTTTTGCGCGTATAAATGTATTCAAAATTTTTTTAACAACTTGGCGCTTCAACTCATTAAAAATAATCGCAGTCAATGAAATGTTAACTATTTTACGAATAATAAAAAAAACAAAAATAGGCAACAATGTGTTTACTCGTAGTAAAAAATTTATTATAAGCATGTATCATGTATGTAGGTACGTACGTACTACTACACTTTAATTGAAATTATAATTAGCAGGTACAGTGAAATAACTCCCAAATGAAATAAGTCCCAATGAAATAACTCCCAATGAAATAAGTCCCATCGAAAATGAAATAACACCCAATGCAAAAAATGAAATATCTCCCAATGAGAGAAATGAAATAAGTCCCAATTTTTGGGAGTTATTTCAAAATTTAAAAATAAATCCCAAAAAAAATGAATTAACTCCCAATGAAATAAGTCCAACAAAAATGAATTAACTCCCAATTTTTGTTTGTTTTGTTTTTCTTTTAGAGAACACTTTTTATTTCATAAGTATATGTAAAAAATTAAATATTCATTTACAAAAAAACCCCCATCGTGTCGTTAACTTCTGCACGACAAACAGGGCAATTAAATGTTTCGAGTCCATTTGCAATACTTGCAGCTTGAAGTTTTAGGACGCAAGAATTGCACGTTTTTATGTGTTTGCAAGGAATCAGTAGAATATTGGGCTCAACCTCCAAGCAAACCACGCACAGAATTTGAGAGCGTGGTAGTGTTGGTGGCACTTTGAAAGTGAAATAAGCCGTAAAGGCCTTATTTCACTTAAATTTTTTTTAAATGAAGCAATTAAATTTCTTATTCTTATTCTTCTTATATTTTATTGAACAATTATAAAAAAATTTCATATTAACAAAAATTAATAGAACATTAATAATTCAACAAAAATTTAACTGCAACAATATTGAAAATCTTTGCTTTATAAAGTTTTTCTGCGTGGCGGCCTGCGGCCGCTCTTAGGGGTTTTCTCCTCCATGGGACGCGGCAGGTGGCTTCGCTGAATAAAGTTTCCCTGCGCGCGTCA
The DNA here is from genome assembly GCA_021234595.1 of Delia radicum. Lineage (NCBI taxonomy): Eukaryota > Metazoa > Arthropoda > Insecta > Diptera > Anthomyiidae > Delia > Delia radicum. The sequence goes on along the minus strand of CM037851.1, from coordinate 198,869,135 downwards.
CACTAGGGAAGATAATGAGACGGGCGCAGGAAACTGTATTCAGCGAAGCCACCTGCCGCGTCCTATGGAGGAGAAAACCCCTAAGATCGGCCGCAGGCCGCCACGCAGAAAAACTGAACAGTGTAACAAAAGAATCAAAAAATACAAAATAAAGGCTTTATTGCACCATTGGCTAAATTTAAATAAAGGCCTTATTTCACTTTCAAAGTGCAATAAAGCCTTTTTGCAAATAAAGGCCTTATTTCTCAATTGAAAGTGAAATAAAGCCTTAAAGGCCTTATTTCGTAAGGCATTATTGCACTCCACCAAGTAAAAATGGTTTACACTATTCACTTGCCTTACGCAAACGTTCCCAAAATTCGTCCGTATTCCGTTTACAACGTTAGCTGCGCCCAAAGTACTTGAAACATCCAAGCATTTATCCTTAATTTCGTTGAGGGCTTTTAGCTCATCATACAGTTGCTGTTGGTCTCTATGGTTATGCTCAATGAAATCAGTTGCCTTACGACACTGCCCGTTTTCTAAAATCACTCGCGACTTGCAATTTCGTTCGTAACACGTATAATATTGCCTTCCTTTGGCTTCAGATTTTTTTAAATAAAGTTGTTTTTCATCTATAATGTATAGTACTTTACTATTTCTTCTTTTGCCACTTATTATTTCAAACGCGAGAGTTGTCATTTTTTTTTTATCACTTTAACACCGATCTTCACTAAACAAAATTCTAACAAGAACTGATGCTTACACTGTTTTATTAAGTGAAATACCTGATTGCTTTGAAACTACTTGTTTTAAGGCAGTTTTAAGAACCGTTACAAAACCATCAGAATTTACTAAAATGCAATTTTAAGAGAAATGAAATAACTCCCAACAAAAATGAAATAACTCCCAATCGTAAAATTGTGTTTGCAATTAAAATGAAATAAGTCCCAACTGCGATGAAATAAGTGCCAATGGTAACTCCCAAATGAAATAACTCCCAACAAAAAACTGTTGGGACTTATTTTATTTGGGAGTTATTTCATAATGAATTAACTCCCAACAAAAATTATGAAATAAGTTCCAACGCATTGGGACTTACTTCGTAATGAAATAAGTCCCAATTTACATGGAAAATTTTTTGGGACTTATTTCATTTTTCCATTGGGACTTATTTCATTTGGGAGTTATTTCACTGTACCTAATTAGCAGTGTTGCCATACAGACAAATTATTGTCCAACAAATTTTAATTAAAGATTTGTTTAAAATAATATTTCGTTTCAATCGAGTGTTTAATTGATTTAATTTTTAAATTAAATACTAAAAAACAATTCTATTAAATGTTTAATTGCACACTTAGGAAATTATGTTGGTAAAGACGACAGCAATTGTAGTCAAAAACAAATGAAATTTCATTTAAAAAAAGGACGACTTACATTTCATTAAATTCAACTAACATTGTCAGTTGTTTTTTAATGTTCAAAAAATGACTTACAATTGTAGTAAAAATGAACCACATGGTAGTAAAAAATAAACAAACATTTATTTATTTTTATTTTTTTAAATAACAAAAAACAATTGTAAAAATGAATGTAAAATCATAAAACAGTCATTTGATGTGAGTTGTTTTTTTAAATGAACTACAAGGTTAGTTAAAAATTTTATTTGTTCTACAATTGACTTACATTTACATTAAAAATAATGAAACTGTATTACAACCCAAACAACTACATATTTTTAAAGCAGAAGTTCCCTGAGTGCATTAATCAAAAAACTTTAATTAATCTCATATTTTCCCAATTCCAATTCTTCTTTAATTTTTCTGTAAAATCTTTCGCAATTATTTATTAAATTTTTAATTGAGATAAATAAAATTTTAATTAAAATGTTTTAAGGTCTATAAAACAAAAGTTTTAAAGAATACACTCAAATAGTTTGTAGTTTAAATTAACTGAAAATGTAATTTAAAATAAACGATAAATCACTTAACCCTTTCGCGGACACACGAAAATTAGGAAATGTTAGCAGAATGACACATGCATTCATTTGGTTTATAAAACAGATAATTGAGTTCAGATTTTCACTCACGAAAATTTCCGTTATAGTTAAACAAAAAAAAATCAAAAAAATCGAATTGGGGCACTAACTTAAATCTGATTGCTTCTGCAGTGGCACACAATACGCTACTACATATAAAACCAATGCAGTTGACGTCGCCTATGTACGACGTGTTTATATACGATTTTTTTTCTATGTCGGCATATACCGACGTGTCCAATTTGAGCCATTCGTAGTGTCGGCTTATGCCGACGTGTCCGCGAAAGGGTTAAAATACGGTCTATTTAATTTTCACTTGAATCAAATGTTTCTTGTTATTAGGGTTGCCAGATGTACTGTTTTTCGCAGTACATGTACGGTTTTTTATAAACAACTATCACTCTAATTAATTTCTGTTGAATTTTACCCAACTTATAGTAGGAAACTATACTCCTACTATAAGTTGGGTAAATTTACTCTATGTGTGTAAATGAAAAAAATACGCACATTGAGAGTAAGTTGGTGAACACAAAGTTGGTAAATTTACAATGGAAGTGCGTAAAATTTTGATAAATTTATAAATAAATGAGTAATTTTACCAAATTTTCGTGTAAAAAACATGATTTACGTGCAATTATACGTATAAAATGGATAAAAATACATGTTTATAAGCGTAAAAATACATATTTATATGCGTAAAAATCCCAAAAAAGCGTATATTAACCATTGCTGTGGTAAGAAAAAAAAGTCCAAAACAGAAAAAACATTTTTTTTTTTTTTTAGTATGAGTTTTATTAATAATGCGTTATATAAAAAAAAAACTTAACAATCATATAAAACTTAACAATCAATATATATATTTTGAAAATATTTTGCCACAATTAGCCTGCAAACATTTGAAAATTCCGTTTCTATTTTTTTATGGATGTATAAATGTTTTTGGTGCATTACCAAGTTTTTTAAAACACAATCACAAATATTACATTTATACATTTTAATTTATTTAGTAACACAAAAAAAAACACACAATAATTAATAATTTTTAGTTTTATTAAATTTTTTGAATTTGTTTGAATTTTTTTCAATTAAAAAATGCTGAGTATTTATTACTACTACAGTTAGTATATTTACAAACTTTGTGAGTAAACATTTTATTTAACAAATGACTACTAATTTTAGACATAATGTGTTTAATTGTAAACACATAGTGGGTAAAAATACTTGTAAGTGTGTATTATTGTATATGAAAGTGTGCGCAAAATAGTTTAACGCATTTTGATGTATAAATTTACCGAAATTTGCGTTAATAATACATGAAAACTTTACTCGTTTAATAGTAGTAAATTTACAATAATTTTTTTAGAGTGTACTGTTTTATGCATAGCACCCTAAAACAGTACACAAAAGGTACTGTTTTTCTGGTTGGTACTGATTTTTGTACTATTTTAATTTCGAAATGTGTATTAAAGACAATTAATATTTTAAAAAAATAAATTTTTGGTTTTAATTTTTCAAATTTAAAAATTTGGAGAACTGAATCTAGAGATAAGAAGTATAGAAAGACATTTAAAACATAACTTCATTTTTAAAACTAATTCGATTTCCAACGAATGGATTAGCAAATATTATTAGCAAATTATTTTAGCAATTTATTATTTGGTTATAATGTAAATGAAGTATTAGATGCTTTCCAATTGAAAAAAAAAAACTTACATTATTTATTTATATGTATTTGAATTTCTATGTTAAAAAGTGTGCGAATTCTGCAAAAAAATATTGTTTTAACTGCATATTTTTTATGTTTCTCGAGCATATTTTTCGTTTTATCAGCAATTTGTATGGGCGCATATTTTAGTTTTTTGAAGTGCATGAAATTCCTTGCCCTAGTGATTATTGAATCATAGGGGCATATGTATATTTTTATGCTCTGATTATAGAGAGAATATAAAACAATTCAACCGAGAAACGATATTTATGCTTTATATAGTTTTTCGTAAATTTCACAAATTCCTCTTTTAAATTTGCAGCTTAACTACTAATAAAAAGTGTAATTAAAATTAACTTTTGATAATAATCAAATTTTATGAATTGGGGTAATACGAATAGATGTGAATCACTATTTTCAACTACTTAATACCCGATAATCCATAAATTTGAAAAGCTCTCAGATTTGTGTTTAATGTGCCAAATTTATTAGAAAATATTGTTACGATTTAGCCTTTTATAAATCGTGTTTTGTTTAATTCCCGTTGAATAAACAATTTTACGGATTCTTTTATTTTGCAAAATAAAACACTTTTTATTTAATTTAACTTTAGATTTATTAAATAACCGTTCACACTTAATTAATTAGCTTGTAGCTTAAGGTTGATAGTTTATCACGTTTCGATTACAACTTAACACTTCGGCCGATTTAATTACGGACTGACTCATTTATTCGCGGCGCACTGGTATTATACCAGTTGGCATCACTTCTAGAAAAAAGCTCGACTGATCTGGCAATTACTGGTTACAGAATAGTAGCAATTTTGAATTTAACGGAAACTAGTGATTGTTTGACTGTATTTCATAGTGTTGCCATCTTGCTGTTTTATTAAAATCGCCATTTAGCAACAAGAATCCCCAAATTCGTAACACTACACTGCCGCCCACTTAAGCCTGTTCGGTCCCGAATAGGCACACTATCTCCCTTTCCGAATTGCTAGTCGTTCCAGATGGACCACCTTCATTTTAGATCTTGGGCTGTTGTACTTCTGGATCCTGTAGACAACATCGTTCAACTTCTTGATCACTCGGTAAGGCCCATCCCAATGCGTCTGTAGTTTAGGAGATAATCCTTTCTTTTCTTTCGTTGTGGGTTGAAAAGTAGAACCAGCTGACCTTCAGTGAATCCCTCAGAGTTTGCGGCTCGGTAGTATCTGGCTTTCATCTTATCACTGGTCATTTTAATTCGACCGCGCACAAAGTCATGTAATTCATTCAAATTTTCTTGCGCTCGAGAAGAGTTTTCCTCGTTCCCATCTAACGGTGTAGGCTTAAAGCCAAATTCCAAATCTCCAGGCAGTCTCAATTCGGTTCCAAAAATAATTTTTGCTGGTGTTCTAGAGGTAGAGTCATTGCACAAGCCGACCTATATGCTAATAAAAATTTTTGTATGTGCTCGTCCCAGTCTTTCTGATGGGCGCTCACCACTTTTCGCAAGTATTCTTCCAGAGTGCGATTAAATCTCTCGACCATGCCATCAGACTGTGGATGAAGTGGCGTTGTCCGGGTTTTTCTTATGCCATATAAGCTCACACATTTCCTTAAACACGCCGGATTCAAATTTCTACCTTGGTCAGAATGCAATTCTATTGGAACACCATAACGGCAACACCCAGTTGTTCACAAATACTTCCACTACCGTTTTTGCTTCTTGGTTGGGGGATGGGTATACCTCTGGCCATTTGCTAAAGTAATCCATTACTAACTAGCACATATCGGTTTCCAGCGTTGCTTACAGGAATGGGCCTGCAACATCCATCGCTATCCTCTCAAATGGCGCACCCTGAGTTGTATTGCTGAAGTAGTCCTCGACTTCCTCCTTAACTGGACCTTTGGCCGCGATGCATTCTGTGCAGTTTGCTATACCAATCGGCTACAGCTTGTTGACATCCAACCCAATAAAACCGCTGTTTTTAATTTTTCTAGGGTTTTTGTTATGCCTAGATGACCTCCACTGGGACCATTATGGAACTCTTTCAATACTTCATTCATCTTAGAGGACGGCACGACTATTAAATTAGATGAAGATTTTGCCGTCTGCACTCTCCCACGTGCGATATAAGCAACCATTTACCAGTTTCAAACTATTCCATTGTGCCCCAATAAGATTTCAAAAGTGGTCCCTCTGCTGATATTTCATTGCGGGTAGGTCTTCTGTCTTCCTTCCTCTTAGCCACTACAATTTTTGACAGGATTGGGTCATTCCTTTGCGCTGTTGACCAGTCTTCTTCCGATTCTATTTGCATTAGCCGAATATCAACTACACATTCTTTCTTTTCGGCTTTAACGCAATGTCTGCACTCCAAGTTACAGGGTCGCCGCGAGAGGGCATCCGCATTGCTGTGTTTTGTACCTCCCCTGTGCTCGATATTAAAATCGTAGCTCTGCAGGCGTTCAATCCAGCGCGCAAGTTGTCCTTCAGGATTTTTAAATTGTAACAGCCATCTAAGTGCAGCATGGTCAGTCCTCAGCGTAAAATGTTGGCCATACAAATACTTGTGGTAATGTTTTATTGCACTCTATTACTGCCAGCAGCTCGCGTCGCGTAACACAATAGTTCCTCTCAGGCTTCGAAAGTATTCGGCTGTAATAGCCAATAACTTTTTCTGTCCCGTTGACCAACCTGTGAAAGCACGCCTCCTATTCCGTAGCCGCTCGCATCGCTATCTAGCACAAATTTTTTCTCCAGCGATGGGATATGTCAGAACTGGTGCCGTAGACAACAATTCTTTTAGCTTTTGGAACGCACTTTCCTGTGCTTCACCCCCACTGGTACGGTCTCGACTTTTTGGTCAGTTCATGTAAGCCGGCGGCTATGCTGGCAAAATTTGGTACGAATCGTCGGTAGTAAGTGCAAAGACCCAGAAAACTTCGCAATTCATGAAGATTTTTCGGGCGAGGCCAGTCCTTTACAGCTCGTATTATCTTCATCAGTAGAAATGCCGTCTGCTGTTACAAGATGACCCAGATATTTTACCTCTTTCTGGAACAGTGTGCATTTCTTTATGCCAAGTTTTAGTCCTGCCGATGATATACGTTTAAAGACTTCAACCAGGTTTTTGAGATGTTCATCAAAAGTCTTTCCCATGACAATTATGTCATCAAGATACACCAAGCATGTTGTCCAGTGAAGTCCCTTTAATACACGTTCCATAAGGCGTTCAAATGTGGCCGGAGCATTGCAGAGTCCGAATGGCATAACTTTAAACTGCCACAAACCTTCACTTGTACTAAAGGCGGTTTTTCTCTTTGTCTTTATCTGCAATCTCCACCTGCCAGTAACCACTTTGCAAGTCTAAGGTGGAAAACCATTTGGCTCCGGCAAGCGTATCCAAGGTGTCATCGATCCTAGGTAGTGGATAGCTGTCTTTCTTGGTGACGTCATTTAATTTTCTATAATCGACACAAAATCTGGTACCGCCCATCTTTCTTTTTCACCAAGACCACTGGCGAGCTCCAAGGACTCGAAGATGGTTCGATTACGCCGTTCTGCTTCATTTCGTTTACTATCTCTTTCACCTCATTTCGTTTTGCGAGGGGTACACTTCTGGGCGCTTGTTTTATTGGTCTTGCTTCGCCGGTGTTTATTTCGTGCTTTACAATTGCTGTTCTACCTTGATTTTGGCTTTTTAAGGCAAAAACAGATGCATGCTTTTTAAGTAGCTGTTTCGCCTTATTCTTGTCAGGCGCTGCTAAACCGGCTATCCATTTTTCCATATGTTCGTCTAGTATTTCACGTTCTCTTGCGGATATTTTAACAGGTTCGGGCTTCACTTCGCTATTTATTACTGCCTCTGCTGGAGCACATTGAGCTATTTCGATGTTTTGTTTGACGACTTTTCATGGCTAGATAGATTTAGCACTCTCACGGGAACTCTTCCATCTTTGCAAGTTTTGACGAGAGCTTTTGCTGTTAATAAGTCACTCTTTATTTTCAGTTGGTTCTACTACCCACAAACGGTTATCCTCACAATCTCCCTCCACACGGGCCCATACCAAATTTTCGGATTGTGGTGGTAATTTTTGGTTCTCAATGGCTACTAGCTTTCTTACTTGGGCCTTACTTTCATAACCAACATCGAGGGGTATTTCAATATTACGCCAAATCATTGTTTGTTGTCCCATGTGCAGATTAATGTTATGTCTTATCATGAAATCTGCACCAATGATGACTTCGTCCACAATATCGGCAACGATAAATTCATGATACGCAACGATGTTGGCCATAGCTACCTTCACATTAATTTTTCCATGAACAGTGGCAGACTCTCCCGTAGCTGTACGCAATCTTATATTGCTCAATTGCTCGATTCTCCGCTTTACTAAATCGGTCCTTATAATGGAATGTGATGCTCCGGTGGTCTATAGTAAAAATGCGCTTTTCCTCCGTTGATGTAGCCACAAGCAGTAAGGTTGCTGTTTTTCTGTTGCATTACTGATATGGAGATCGTGGGGCCCTCGTTTGTGGGAGCCAGCTCATGCCCCTCTGTGCTGGCTCGTTTTAGTTTAAACGGTGACTCGTGTGATGATGCATTGTTAGACCGCTTATTGTTTCTCGGTGGAGACGCAGATCTGGATCTTTTACGTGGCGCTTTGCAATTTCGCTGAAAATGGCCGACTTTTCCGCAGTTATAGCATTTAACTCGGGCTTTATTTTGATTCTGCGCAAATGCCTCATTAATCGCCTCCTTGATGTCCTTAATGAGACTACTCTCTTTTTCGTCGGTAACCTCGATTTTTCGAGCTCTGCAAAATTGTGGCTTCGAAATTACTTTAGCAGTCTCTTGAGCTAACGCAAAGGAAACAGTTTCTGCAAAAAGATAACTTTTGCGTAGCACAGACCGCATGCTTGACATCAAAATCACGAATGCCATTCACAAATGCCTCTATTTTAACTGATCCAAAAACGGGGTGATTTTCGCCAGGATAAGTCAGCTGCACCAAACGCTCAATTTCCATTGCAAAGTCTTGAAGAGACTCATTGGCTTTTTGTACTCTGCCTCGCAGCTCCATACGGTATATCTCTTTCTTATGTTCACCACCATACTTACGTTGTAGTGCCGCCATAATGTCACCATGATTGTTTCTGCAGCTAATAGGGACAGTTTCGAGAACTTCTGCTGCGGTGCCTTTTAAAGCAAGAATCAACTGTATTGCTTTTTCTTCATCGCTCCAACCATTTTTTGCTGGCAACCGTATCAAACTGGAACTGGAATACTGTAAATGGTGTACTGCCATCAAAACTGGGAGTCTTTGTCTTACAAGAAGTTCTGATATTACTCGCACCGGTCCGCCTTGGATTTGCAGATTGTTAATTTTTGCCTCTATATCAATTTCTAGATTGTTCATTTTATTCTTTAAGTCAGCCAGCTCTTCATCGAATTTGCATTCAATGGAATCTACTCTTTTATTTATTACCTCAGAAATCTCCAGTAATTTATCGTTTGTGGTTCTAGAAATTTCATGAACTTCAGCTAAAAGTTCTCGTTGCTGGCTCTAGAAGTTTCCTGAACTTCTGCGAGTTTCTCGTTGGTGGCTCTAGAAGTTTCTTGAATTTTCGTCATTTGCTCCATCATTGCAGCAAACATTGCATTAAAGTCTGTATTGCTTGGTGCAGTGAGGGTGGATACTTCCATTACCTTTTCTTCCTCAAAATCGTGCGCTCCGATGTCAATGCCACGCCGCTTGAATTCATCTATAAGCCTTTTTTGCAGCTCCGCTTTATTACCTGCTGTCGGAAGATCTAGCTTATTTAACTCCTTTTTGAGTTGCTCAACTTTCAGCTCCTCAAATTTCATGATTGTCCTTTTTTTTTTTTTTTTTTTTTTTATTTAAAGTTTATTGCAAATTTCACTTCTGACACCAATTGTTTACGATTTAGCCTTTTATAAATCGTGTTTTGTTTAATTCCCGTTGATAAACAATTTTACGGATTCTTTATTTGCAAAAATAAAACACTTTTTATTTAATTTAACTTTAGATTTATTAAATAACCGTTTCACACTTAATTAATTAGCTTGTAGCTTAAGGTTGATAGTTATCACGTTTCGATTACAACTTAACAACTTCGGCGATTTAATTACGACTGACTCATTTATTCGCGGCGCACTGGTATTTATACCAGTTGGCATCACTTCTAGAAAAAGCTCGACTGATCTGGCAATTACTGGTTACAGAATAGTAGCAATTTTGAATTTAACGGAAAATAGTGATTGTTTGACTGTATTTCATAGTGTTGCCATCTTGCTGTTTTATTAAAATCGCCATTTAGCAACAAGAATCCCCAAATTCGTAACAATATGTATTGTAATTTTTGTTTTTGGTTATTTCGGATTTTTTAGATTCCAGTTTTGTTTTGTGAATTCAAGAATTTTGTGTAGTATATCCCTCAAATTGTACTTTAAAACAACTTTAAATTGATTTTAGCGCACAACTGCACTTTAAGTTCTGAACAAGTGCAATATTGAATTTAGTAAATTTAACTTCTTTAAAAATTTTTTTTTTTATTTTATATTTTTTTGAAATATAAAAACTTTTTTGCCTAATTTTGCAAAAAAAAAAAAAAAAAATAATACTATTTTCATCGGATACCTAACTCCAAGTGCTTGCTGATGGCGCCCTTCGGGTCGCCGTATTGAATCCGTCATTTTGAATTTTATATTCCGATTCCAGATTCGTGACTAGCAGCAGTCTAAACCCTCCAGGATACTTTTCAGACCTTTATCCTTCACATTCAAGTTTTGGTCAGTACCGACTTTTGTTTGTGGATATATTTCTATTTTAACTTCAGATTCTTGTTAGGGGTCCTTAAATTAGAAAGAAAAAGGTTTACATGTATGCCCCCTAGGCACAAAAATCAAATTTTTGAAACTTTGCCACTTAAACATTCGGATATCCAAAAAATGCTACGTTTGACTTAGTTCTGGTCATTAGATGAAGCTATATGCCAAATTTCGAGATTCTAGCTTTCTTGGTTTACGAGATACACCAAAAGGTTTCTAAAACTTCGGGTTCTGATGAGATCTTTAGTCAGATTGAAATACTAGTATCAACCTAGATAAAATAATTAATTTGATTTATTTTTGTAAATATACGGAGGCTGTTTTTCAATTAATTAATGTGAATATTCAGTAGTCTTTACGAAAAAAATATTGTGAGTGTATAATTAAATGTTATATTATAATATATAATAGTATATATAATAGTATGCAGGTTATATAAATATATAGTGTGTTAGATATATGAAACAATGTTGTACAAGACTGTTAAGATATAATTTGAAATTAAAACGTATAGAGCTGTTCATACAAAAATATATAATTATGCACATTAATATAAGCCAAACACATAAATTTATAGTGTCCGACCGAACAGTTCAGCCAGAAAATGCATTTGCTCCGATAACTGTATTTTAAAGCATTATGGAAAAATTTGGCAAAAGGAAAAATGTTTATTGGGCTGATTAGATGCAATTTTAGTGTCAAATTAAATAAAAGTTCGTAGTTAAGCAATAAATTCACTGTTCGCCCTCCGAAAGTTCGGCCGCATAGAAAATAGTTCGGCGGCCGCAATTTCAACCTTAAGTTTAACCGTATTGCTCAAAATCGAATTAAATTAGCTCAACAGACTTGTTTCCAATACCAACATTTCTCATCATTACCTCTAAATACCAAAAAAAAGCAACCAAATATAGTTTTTTGCCCGAACTGCTCGGTCGGACACTATAAATTTATCAAAACTTTTTTACTCGGGGAATTAAAAACAACAAGAGGTGTTACAATGTTTTGACTGTCAGCAAGCGTTGGTAAGCTGGTTGACCACCATTAGACTGTTATATAGACAACATTTTAAATTTTACAAGTTGAAACATAAAACTGAATGAAGTCCAAAAAAAAATGTATATAGTATAAGATGACAGACATTTACTGTCTGTCTGTCTGTCTGCCTGTCTATTGTTTATCAATTTATTATTCAAAATACTATTCGTTGTACAATAAAATCACTTGTCAGAGTTCATATACATATAGATGATGATATGTCTACTACATATAATCTACTACTGTCTTTTAAAACATTTATTTTTTTGTAATTATTTTATTATACACAAAAATTAACATGTGTTTAAGAGTATAAATAAATATAAAAAAAAAATTAGTTCGTTCATTCACCGGCATTTTTGAATTATTTAATTTTTTATATTTTGGTCAAAAAAGCGCAAACCTCATCATTTTTACTACTACGAGTATTTTGCTATTCATTTAAACTAGATTCATAGTAGTCATCATAACCACAATTCGACGATACTCATAGAGTGTGTGTGTCGTCCGTCCGTCTGTCCTTCTCATCACATTTCATCATCGTCATTATAATAGTATTGAATTGGTAGAAATTGAATTTAAAACTAAAAGAACGCAGCATACTCTTTAGGTCAAGAATTTCATTCACAAAAATAAACTAAAACTTGTGATGATTTGTAGTAAAATGAGTTAAAATTTAAAAATGAAATCAATATTTGTAAAAATTAACATAAAATTAAATTGAAATGGGAAAAAGAGCAGAGACAACACACTGTGCCTGAGTGCATGTAAAATTAAAAAGTCAATGCATATGGGGTTTCTCGCCAGAAAATGTTAGTTTGACTTTTCATAAAAAAAAAATTAATATTTAAACCAATTCGCTACAATTTTTCTCAGATTGTTTTACAGTCCTCCATATTTTATGAAAAATGTTAATCTCCATAGTAAAAAACATAAACGAAAATGTAACAACATTATCAAGACCACTCGAAATGCACAGTGGATCACATTTCAAATGTATTCGTTACTTTAGACTAACTGGTTGATCATATTGACACAAAATCTAACACACTACAACCTAAATTAACTTAAGACCAAAGGGCTTAATTTTTAAAAGGAGTTGAGTTAGAGGGGCTCGTTTGAGCAAAATATCGCCAATCTCGTTACACTATTTGAATCTACATGAAAAGACCTCCACAAAAATTTATAATTTGGAATATGTTTTATTATAGTTTTGAAGATATTTCACATTAAAATGTATTTATTCCTTTCTTGGTTCAGTTTTTTTTTTGGGAAAATGAAGGGTGAATTAGCCAAGCGTAAACGTAAACGTATCTCGGTGTACGAAATTTAATAAGTAAAATAAGAATAGAAGATATTTTGTGTATCTAGTTGTTTCACTCATATTCATCAAACATATAGAATACGTAAAAACACAAAGAAAATCTAATCAAAATAGAATTTTGTTGTCCGTTTACGTTTTCTATATGTTTAATGCATATGAATGAAACAACAAGATACACAAAGTGTCTTCTATTCTTATTTGACTTGTTAAATTTCGTACACCGAGATACGTTACGCTTGGCTAATTCACCCTTGACTCTAAGTTAATTAAAAATTAATTTTTTATACATTCATTTGGTTAACAAATATATTTTGAAAGACGTAAAGAAATTCTTCAATTAAAATACACCCAGGGAACTTCTGCTTCAAAAATATGTAGTTATTTGGGTTGTAATACAGTTTCTTTATTTTTAATGTAAATTGTCAGTCATTTGTAGAACAAATTAACTTTTTTACTAACCTTATAGTTCATTTAAAAAATCAAACCACATCAAATGACTGTTTTATGATTTTACATTCATTTTGTACAGTCGTTTTTTGTTATTAAAAAAATAAATGTTTGTTTATTTTTTTTTTTTTTTTTATGTTGAACCAACACTCAGGGGATGCCCCTACTAATGCATTGCATTGTGTTGATATCAGGAAAATAGGTTATGGGGAGGAGGAAAGAGGAAGTAGTGTTTGTGGACATTTGACTTGAATTTTTCTAAATTGTAATTTGCAGGGACGACTTCCGCAGGGAGACAATTCCACATACGGCTAGTGCGACTGAAAAACGAGTTTTCTCTGTAATGCGTTGTGCGATTTGCCGGGCTATAGACAACAAACGGATGAGATCTACTTGACAAGCGGGTAGTACGAACAGAGACCCGGTCCCTCGGGATGAGTCGGCTTATCTAAGCAGAACACTTCCCATGGTAATATCTATAGAACAAAGTCACACAACCCACATTCCGACGATGCTCCAACGAGTCAATAGAGTTCGAAACCCTACTGTCGTTGATAAGCATCAACGCTCTCCGTTGCACACGGTCCAGAAGCCCCAAATAGACTTTGAAAGCACCTGCCCATATATGGGAGTTATATTCCATCTTCGGCCGGATGTAGGTGGTATAAATAGTAAGGAGATCAGATGGGGTGAAGTATTTCTTACACCGGTTTAAAAAACCAAGACACTTGAAAGCTTCTTTCGATACTTGAATAATGTGATGTGGTTCATTTTTACTACAATTGTTAGTCATTGTTTGAACATTAAAAAACAAAAGACAAGTTAGTTGAATTTACTGAAATGTAAGTCGTCATTTCTTGAAGTGACATTCCGTTTGTTTTTAACTACATTTGCAGTGATCTTTACCTACATAATATTCTAATTGTATAGGCGAGAAATAGAAAATTTCATAAGATTTTGTAAGAGCTTTATTTTCAGATTCACAAATTTGTAACGATGACATAAATCCCACAAAATGTAAAAGACTGACGGTATATTAAAGTAGATGCTGCTCAAACGCGATTTTTAAGAAAAGAACCGCTAAAATGTTTTTATTTTTATTAAACTATATTTGTGGGAGGTTACTCTAACATTTTCTAGCTAGAAAACCCATATGCATTGACCTTTTATTTAACTTGCACTCCAGCACAGCGTGACAAGGGTTTCAAGGATTATTATTGATTTCAGATAAATAACGCAACTTGAGACCAATTCTGATTGGTCTTTCTAATAATTGTTAATTATGTAAGCACACCACTACAGAGCACAGTAGGATACCACTGCAGAACACAGTATTTGGAAATAATTCGGCCATTTCTTACTTAGGGGTAACTTTTGTAGTTATAAATTATCGTATAAGTGTTTGCTATCGTTGGAAAGGAAATTAACTGTAGATTACGATATTTTCAAAAAGCACTTTTGTGGAGCAAAAACTTGGGTAAGTAATCCTAATAGGAGGGTAAAAATTGCTGTATATGCGAATTTGAATAGCGAAAATATAAAATCTTTGTGTAGAGCGATTTGTGAAAATTTTGGGAAATGGACACATAAAAACGCCAGTCCTGTATATTAGGTGTGATGTATTTATTGTAATATAGTTCAAATTACAAAAAATAAACTATTAATATTCCTAGTCTTAAAATAAGGGACAGGGTTTTTAGGGTTCGGCTACATTTTTTTCTTATACATATTTCTATAACAGAGCTTTGAAGAATTCATTCAATTTGGAAATTAATTCCCTAAAATTAAATTACATTTGTTATTTCCAGAAATGAAATCTATGATAAGAAAATACTAAGAATGAATTTATGTGAATGAATTCAAATTTAGAGAATGAATTCCACTCTCATAATAATCCATGTATAAAAATATGAGAAAAATGTCAAAATAACAAAAACTTTCATAAAATAGACGAAATTTTGTACATTTTACGAATGTTTTCGTTGTTTTGACATTAATTTGTATTATTATGAGTACATGACTAAAACATTAAAATTAAGGAATTCATTCGACAAGAATTCAATCAAATTCAGTTAATTCAATTTTTGGTCAGGGAATTCATTCCATTTTCTTTTAATTCCCTGAAGGAATTAAATTTTTTTCCCTAAGGACTTAACTTCTTTGTTTAATTCTCTAGGGACTTAACTTTTTAGTTTAAATCCCTAAGGGCATTAAATTTTTTGTTTAATTCCCTGACATAAGCTTTGAGTTAACGCCCAGAAAAATTATTTTTTTCGTGAGACTACAAAAGGAAAAACAATATATTCCTTGTTAAATTAGGAATGGTCGGAAAATAAAAATTGTCCTTAAAGGAACTACATGATCTTTAAATACCAAAGTACGTTTTGCTACTATAGATTATAGATTATTTGTTAGGACAATATTCTAATGAAGAAATATAGAGTATGGCCTCGAACTTGAATAATTTTCATTTTCAAAGTAAGTTTTGTTTAAAATATATTATTATTTACACAGAAAAAAATTATGGGCCAAAAATATCTAATTAATCGATTGTTTGAATATCAGTGACAATTTAAACAATTTTTTAATTGATTCAATTAAAAAATTTATTGAATTTTCTAATATATCCATACAGAGTTGACAACATGTAATCAAAATTTTTAAAAATTTGGCAAACTATTTTTTTTTTATTTTATTTAGATTAAATAATAAAACAAAGGTTTAATTATATCAATATATTATTTAATTTGTAAATAAAAAGAAAAAAAAAAATCGCAAATGATTAACTTTTAATAAGTTGAATAGTTTACCGATTTCAAATACACGCAAAATCATAGTTATTTCACTACAGTCTGCAACACTCTTTTTGTTGAGATATTCGTGTACGCACGAAAACTTAATTTAGTTTCGTGTTTTATCTGTGGTTATAAAAGTGCACATGTGGAATTAAATAAACCTTATCGAAAAAGGACAATTAAACTATTATTTTTGTAAATAATTAAATTTTCAATAAGTATAAATGTCATTAAACTATCATATTAAAGTTGTGTGTGATTTTTTTTAAGAAAGCAAGAAAAAGTTCAAGACAAGACAAGCAAAACAAAAATTTTGTCTTTACTTTTATTTGGTTTCTTATAATACATTTTTATATTAAAAGCTTTAATTTTATTATAAATTAAATGTCAATTTAATTTACAAACCTAAATTTCTTTTTTTATTTAATGGGGGGGGGGGGGGGGGGGGGCATATAACAAAAATAAAAAAATACGAGTTTTCAATTAAAACTAGCATTGTTTTCTTCTCAAGTTTTCAATTAAAGTTTTAATTAATTTAACTAAACTTTTTAATTGAGGTTGTAAAGAAAAACAATAACTCTTTTAATTAATATTATTATTATTTTAATTGAAAGAGTTTTAATAAACTGTCTGCAAATTTTTTTAATTAATACTATCATTTCAGTGGTAGGTGCAAAATCAATTAAAATATTAATTGATTCAATACAATTTTTAATTGAAACCCGTTTTTAGTTTTTCTGTGTATGCATTTGTTACATTATTTTTATTTTGTTCTATACCCAATTTTTAAATTTTCTTTACAAAATGGACAATTTTGAAACGCTTGTAATTATAAAACATATTATTTTTTTTGAAAAAGTATTTTATTTATAACAAGGTATAGACTACTTCATTAATTCACTTTTTTGTAGAGAGCCAACGGACCGCGATCTTCTATTTGGCGTATTTTATGCTTGATACCTCCAATCACGCTGTGGACGACATTCATCTAAAATTTTTTTTACACTGTTTTTAATTTTTTTTTTCAATTCTTCAGAGCATTTGGCTTCGCAACCATTTTAAATTCATTTAAAAAAAAGGGAATTAGGGAATGAATTCTTCATAGCTCTGTTCTATAATTTAAATTTTCTTATTTATTGAACTTTTAGCTTATGAAATATTAAAAAATGCTATTTATTTATCTTTTAATAAAACGCCACCCAATTATCCCGACCACATGTCTGTCTATGAATAAAATGAAGTGCAGAACAGAACAATTCATTCGGTAGTTTTTTTTTCATGCCGGCAAACTATTGTAAATGATACCATTATGTTGCAACATTTTTCAATACAAAAATTACTATGTATTTCTTTTTTTTTTAGTTATGATGGCTAAAAAAAGAAAATATATAAATTATTGAAATGAATTTTGATAAATTTTGAAATGTAATGATGACCAAGTAAAAAGTTATGTTTTTCTAGACAATTTACCTGCAGACAGACTGACCTAACTTTAAATAAAATTTTATGAAAAAAAAAAAAATGTAATGAAGCATTACTAGAAAAAAGAAGGTGTATATTGAAGAAAAAAAAAGAAAAAAGTATTACAACAGGATGCATAATTTTGGAGAAACAAAACACATGTTATAAAAAATATATATATATATATAGATTCGGGTTTCAACTCCATATATTCAAGAACTGTTTACACTTGAACCGATTACATTGAACGGCTGCCGAAACTACTTCCATTTAGACATCTGAAAACTAATAGTAAGATATGTCTAACTGGACGAAAATTGGTTCCAGTTAAACACAGGTTACACAGAAAAAACTAAAAACGGGTTTCAAATTAAAAAAATTATTGAATCAATTAACATTTTAATTGATTTTGCACCTATCACGGCAATGATAGTATTAATTAAAACTTTTATTGAAAATTAAAAAGAAAAAAGCTATAAATAACTACCTACAAAAAAAATTATGATAGTCAAAAAAAAAAAATTGTGTGAGCGATACGTTGGTATGTGTGTTTTTGTTAATGTTGAGTCTGTTTGTTTGTTTGTGTGTGTGCTTCTTTTGTTTGTAAACTTCAAATGCATTTGGTACACAGAAAAAATTATCAACCTTAAATATCTAATAAAAGATTTGATTTGAATTAAATTTGTTTCTAAACAAATATTTAATTGAATCAATTAATATTTTAATTGACTTGTAAATCTATAAATTCATATTTTATTTTAAACATAATTCTCAAATCATTTTTTCATACACTGTAGCTTAAATAGAAAATGTTTAGTATAAAATAACCAAATGCACTCGAAGTTTACAAACAAAACAAGCACACACACAAACAAACAAACAGACTCAACATTAACAAAAACACACATACCAACGTATCGCTCACACAATTTTTTTTTTAGTATCATATTTTTTTTTGTAGATAGTTATTTATAGCTTTTTTCTTTTAATTTTCAATAAAAGTTTTAATTAATACTATCATTGCCGTGATAGGTGCAAAATCAATTAAAATGTTAATTGATTCAATAAATTTTTTAATTAAAACCCGTTTTTAGTTTTTTCTGTGTATTTTATACTAAAAATTTTGTATTTAAGCTACAATGTATGAAAAAATAACTTGAGAATTATGTTTAAAATAAAATAAGTATTTATAGATTTACAAGTCAATTAAAATATTAATTGATTCAATTAAATATTTGTTTAGAAACAAATTTAATTCAAATCAAATCTTTTATTAGATATTTCAGGTTGATAATTTTTTCTGTGTATATAGTAAGCTTGATTAACACTCCATGTTGTAGTTTACTCCTGGTAATTATGATATTTAAGCTATTCTTCAACGCCGTCAATACTGACAACATCATACAAAAAAGTACCGTTAACAAAGGCTTGTATTAAAAAAATCAACTTCAAAGTTGAGCTGGAGTAATAATAACTACCCCCGTTTACGTAAGTTTTTTTTTGTTTGTGATTAAAATGTAGCTTTTCAAAAGTGATATATAATTTGATTTTGTATAAAAAAAGTGTGTTAATGCATTAATATAGCATACAACTTATAAACATTATTCGCTTAATACACTCATGGAAATAAACCTGTAAAAATAGCAGTAAAAGCTACTGAAAATTAGTTAAAACTTACATTTCAGAAAAAACTAATAAAGCTAAATACTAATCAAATAAGAACAGCAAAAACAAAATTGTTAACTTGACAAAATTTTAGTTACATATTCGAGATAAATTTTAG
>CM037851.1:198825673-198849627 GCA_021234595.1 Delia radicum | reverse complement strand
AAAAAATAATCAATTCTAAAGAATCAATTATTTTAGTCTCATGCCCTGTTAAAGATCGAGTAGGTAATCTAGTAAGGAACGCGTTCTGCCCAAAATGCTTTGATTACAAACCCGCTTACCTTTTTGGAAATTTTTTGCTGCGCAGCTTTAAACTACACTTAAAACTTGTAATAAACAAATTTTAAATAAATTTTAATTTAAATACAACTTTTTTCGATTTTATTTCAGTTACTAACAATTTTAATGATTTTAGAGAGTGTTTTAATTCAGGTTCACATGTTCCCTAATGTGGACCTTCTGAGTTGTTTTGAATATTGTTATACTTTTTTAAATAAGTTTGCCACAGGAATATTATCTCTAGCTGAAATGATCTGTAAGCTGATGTATTTCTATTTGGAATACTTCACTTAGTTTTTTATATATAGCCCAAATACGAGGACCACATTACGGTACATCCCTTACTACTTTTCTGTTGTTGTGTAGCTGAATTTTCATACTATTTGTAAGGTTTTCTACAAGTGTAGACATACAATGTAGTGAAAGTTTTAGTTAAAGCAACTTCAGCAGATATTACCTTTTTTTTTTTTGAATATACTATCAGATAAATTCCGGGCACATTTCTAGTTTTTCCTTGAACAATATTTTTTTTTTTATTCTGTTTTCTGCACGAAATAACTGTTAATTCACCCAGAAAACAGTCTCAGTTGGAGCCGCCGAATTTGTTGTCAATCAAATTCTAGCTGTTACGACAATATCTTACTTTTATTTGTATTTTGGTCGTGAATGCTATATATTCAGGTTTCTCATTCAATATTATATTCCAATATTATTACGTTCTACTACAAATTTTATTGAAATTAAAAACTTTTTTTGTTTTTCAAGTACTGAAAAATGGCCAAAGTGTCAAATTTTGACCCCTCTAACTCAGAGAGTTCTTGATCGATCTTGTTGAAAATTTGTGTCTAAACAACTATCTAATAGTACTAGCCTTGGTGCAAATTTCATCCCGATCGGAAGACTTGATTTCAAAATCGATTGAGATGAAACGCCCCATATATTAAAAATGATATATTTATTCAAAATATTGAAAAAGTGTTGTTTATTTAAAAATACAAATCCAATATTTCAGAATCACTGAAATAATATAATAAAATAAATATATTTGTTGCTGTACTGTTTCTGAACGACTAATTTTGGGTTGTACTATATGGGAGGGGTAGGGGACTGGTTTAGGATACATAGTATTTTAGGGGTTTTCTCAAAATTTTAGCTGAAAATTATATTTTTATTATTGTAAACTGTTAGAAAGGGATAATTTAACATAAATGAACAACAAAAAAATAAAAAACGATTGCAACAAAATTCACAAATTTCTAAAATATTTTCTGTTTTGGAACATTTGTATAGCTTTTTCGACCGTTTTCTAAAAAATAGTCACTTTTGTTTTCAAAATTTGTCGATTAACCAAAGTTTTGGGTGGTTTGGAGTTTTGACTCTCTAATAAAAACCATATATTTTATAACACATATTTCATTATATTGATTTAATAACGTAACGCACTTAGTCCAAATAAGCCAAAAATATTTGTAAGACAAACTTTGACCTACTTTAAGGTCTAATACTATTTGAATTTTTGCTGATGTGGTAATTTTTGTATTTGAATCACATTTTTTCACTATAGGAAATCAGAATAAATTCTGATTTTAACCTGTTCCACTTATAAAATTCATTTAGTTTTGGATTTTTAAACATAATTCATATAAATTTTTCACTAAACATAAGTTTGATAATAGTATAATTAATACATTGTCTTCCAATTAAATACATTTTTTATATGAAGAAATTCATTACATTTTATTAACGGACTAATGAAGCCTTCAGATTATCAATCTAAAATATTTAGTGTTTTTTGAAACATAAATCGGCCATTATACGATAGATCGGCTTAAAGCTAGCCTAAGGACTTTCCGATTGAAATTATATTTTACACGCAGAAACTCTACG
The DNA here is from genome assembly GCA_021234595.1 of Delia radicum. Taxonomy (NCBI): domain Eukaryota; kingdom Metazoa; phylum Arthropoda; class Insecta; order Diptera; family Anthomyiidae; genus Delia; species Delia radicum. Next base: position 198,847,623 of record CM037851.1, on the reverse strand, counting down.
AAGCTACTTAAAGATTGGCGTTTTTATTTTCTCGAAATTTGAAAAAAAACACCGTTTTGTTCGCGGTTTTCTTTTTTATAATATGCAAATATGTAAAAAATATGTTTTTTTTTATTAATTAGTAATCATATAATTACAAATTATATACTATTACCCTAACCGAGCAATAGCTACTATGGCCTTCGGCGCGTTGTAGCTAAAACAGACCAGTGCCTCTGGTGGAATTCGACCCCGGCACTTTTAAGCCAGCACGCTACCAACTAACCTTCCGGGGCGCACTAAAAAATATGTAAGTTTTAATATTCGTAGTTCTTTTTAATATTATCATTTAAAATACATTGGAATGGTACACTCTCTATTTTTATACAGCGTATTAAATGTCAAAAATAATTGCATTTTTTATGCAATTTGGTTACTCTCTTAAGCCATATTCACACTAGATAGCAAAACACGTATTTTGCAAAACACGTATTTATGCTCTTTATTTTATTCCTTTTCACTCGTTTTGGCAGAATACGTGTTTTGCTATCTAGTCTGAATGCCGTATTATATATTTCTTTTTTAAATACATAAATATTTTTTTTTATTTCGCCTGTATAATTTATAAAACAAAAGCATTTCAAAACATGATTGGATATATAAGCTAAAACTTAGAAATTTCTAATGGAACCTCAGTGGCACTAGGCCGAACTAGTACCGGCTATGGATGTCTAGACTCTTCATTCGGGTCTAACTTCCTTCTTTCGACCTAGCCCTAAAGTACTGTCTCAATTAAAATTCAAAAACAAAAAATAAAACGTTAAATTCCTTACGGATTTATTTTTTTAAGGTTATGGTTCACTTTCGTAAGTATTATTTCAAGGACATTTTTTTGCAAAACTATTGGAACATCACATTTAGATTACCTTCAAAGTTTTCCTTTACATGTTAGGACAAGTTAAATAATCGGTATCCGGATTCATGAAAATTATTTGGTCTCCATTTTGACATCTCTAGCTGGTTATAGGGTCAAGCTATAACCAGCTAGAGACCACACCAGTCTATTAAAATTTATTTTTTTTGCTCAAGTCTTCTAATTGTAACAGTCTCTTATTTTTTGATGTTTTTGACATGAAAGTAAGAATAATGCCATAATAATAATTAAAATAACAATAATTTACTAATTTTTATAGAAAAGATAAAATACTACATTTTTTGCACAGGGCTCCCTCTAATTTTTTGGCGGAATAATTCATACAAATTCTATCACAAGTCTCCCTATTATTGACATTCATAATACCTCCTTTTTCCGGGGGAAGAGTTTCCCATTTTCGAAATTCGTTTAGAATAAGGGAAAAGGGAAAACTGAAAAAATCCCCGTGCAGATTTTATTAAGAATAGGGAAACAAGGAATAGGGAAAAAATTCTCACGGAATTGTTATTGAGAATTGGGCTGATTATTTAAATAAAAAAAAATTTTAATAAATTTTTTTTTTAAGGACACACACAGCTTGTCCTTTCACTTTCTAACTATTTGAATTCTCTCAAAAAATGGACGCTTTGCCTGGGTTTGTATCTATTTTTTTTCCTCAAAAATTTACAAATATCCTTTTTCCTATATTTGCTAGTTGTAATTTTTCGCCACTTGAGAACACATGCAACACTAGACAAAAGACGATAATGGGCGAAACTTATCTATAAACACTTAATATAAAAACATAACTTTCGTTCATGACTACACACTTGTTTCTCTCAGTACACTAACAAATATATATACGAGCCCCGCCTAGCAATTGGAAGATTGTTTTTTGATAAATCACCAAAACGAGTCTTTTTCGAGTACTTTTGGTGATCAATAACTGATTAATCACTTACACGGTTAAAAAGGGACTCGAAAATGTTTCGCGCTTATGAGTAAAAAGTGCTTGTTTTGAAACGCAACAACAAATTATATAGCACTCGCAAATCAATCTTCTAGGTGTTTAAAATGTAATTGTTTTTTTCGTTATATAAGATCACAATTTGCTCATCTAGAAGATTGAAAACTGCTTGATCGCAAATAGATAATGCAGGTGTTTTAAATGTGATTAGTTTTGTTTGTTTTGCTATCGTATTTGGAGGAGAGAGATGATTAAACACTGCTTGTTTGTTCTTTTTTTTTTCTTAAGAATAACGGGATAATTTTTGCGCATTCTTGAGTAAATGTCAACCAGTTGGATATTTGTCTAGTTATAAAAGTTTCATTGAATTGTAAGCATCCTTTAAATTAATTGTGAAGAAAAATTAAAAGAATTAAAAAGTCTTTTATTTTTTCTTCACAAAGGTGAATAAATTAATTAAAAAGTGTGATTAAATAAAAAAAATATAATAAAAGAAGTGATTGTGATTAATTTTAAATAAAAAAGGCAATGTCAGCTAGACAAATAAAAAGATTGGCCAAAAGAGAAGCCAAAAATTTAATTTCGCCAAAAAAATAAAAAAATAAATATGAAAGTAGCATTCTGAATGAAATAGATGAAAACATTCAAGAATATGAAGAAGCAAGACAAAATACTAATGAAAATAATTTTGATAGTGACGATTCAGATGATTTAAGTGATGAAAGTGATAGTGAAAGTGAAGAAAATGATTTTAATTTGTGTGAAGAACTGGCTAAATGGGCTATTCACTTTCAAGTTAGCTTTCTTGCAATTAATGCACTTTTATTATTGCTCCGTAAATGCAATATGAAAGTTCCAAAAGACGCCAGAACTCTTTTAAAAACTCCTAGTTCTGCTGTTGAGAGAAATGTTGGTGATGGCACATATATCCACTATGGATTAAAAAACGGATTAACCGATTTTTTGGTGATAAATGATTGGAAGTTATTTGATATAACTTTAGATTTTGGAATTGATGGCCTACCGCCATTCAAAAGCAGTGATACACTTACTTTATGTATTAGTTTTTTTATTAAAAATAAATCTTAATTTAATTTGAATATTATTCTTTTATTTCTTTTAAGAAAATAAAAAGTGACTCACAGCTTATTTCGAGTGTTAAACTGTTAAGAACATATTTGTTAATATTTTAACATTAACTTAAATATTAAGTCCAAATGGGTATTTTTTTAAAGATATATTATTTTTTATTATATTTACAAGAAAAAACTTAAAAAAAATCAAATCTTTAAAAAAATGCCCATTTTGAATAAATATTTAAGTAAATGTTAAAAATATAAACAAATATGTTCTCTAAAGTTTAACACACGAAATAAGCTGTGAGTCACTGTATATTTTCAAATGACTAGAAAAAGACTCCGAAACAGACTGATAAGGGACTCAAAAAGACTCCCAAACAGACTGATAAGTGGCTCTAAAAAGACTCCTTAACACAATGATAAGTGACTCAAAAAAGACTCGTAGCTTATTCGAAGAAGACTCATAAATGACCATAAAACGATTCGAAAAAGACTATAAAATGACCCAAAACTAACAAAAAAACAGTATCATAAATGAGTCATCAAGAAGAGTCGCGGCTAGGGTACCATTTTCTACCGACAAATGTATCATTTATGATCAGAAAATGAGAGCATATTTCAGCTTTTTAGTCGCGCAGAAGTATCATAAAAGACTCGAATATGATTAAAATTTTCAAAAAATGCTGGGTGGGAGTAGTATAATATTCACACAGGCACAAACACTCATAAACCAATAACAGCTGAGCCGTCAGCCAGTTTCGTAACCACCTGACAAAAATTGTAGGGGCAAAATACCCACCGTAACAAATTATTTGAATAGTTCACCAAATTTTCAAGATAAATTGATTTCTTGAAAATATTTTTTTGTGAATGCACACGTAGAAAAACTCTGGGAGAATATTATCAAAGTGCTTAGTAATTATACAACTACATACGTTTCAAGTTAGTTTTACTAAGTTCTAGTTAAATATTTACACATTTTGTTAAAATATATACAAGCTTAGTAAAAAATTTCTAAAAAAAATTCATATATTTTACAAGAAATTTGTAAAACTAACTTGAAACGTATGTAGTTGTATAAATACTAAGCACTTCGATAATATTCCCCCCAGTTTTTTCTGCGTGCATGTAATATTTATAACCTCGAGTCTTATTAAATCATTTTAGCCAAAGTATCTTCCAAAGATGAAAATAACCTACAGCCATGATAATTTTAAAAGCGCTGATGCTCAAAAATGAACATCAATGTTTTTTGGGCAGACAGAAAAAGTGAAGGCTATTTGTTTGTATAAAATTAAAAAAAAAAAATACAATATTGGTCTGTTTCCATTATAAATTGTATTTTTTTTATGCACGCAGAAAAAAAAGTGTATCTGTTGTGTATTCTTCAGCAGTCATTTATTAATCATCATCTTAAACTAAATTATGTTAAGTAGAACCAGCTAAATACTTATATACAAGAATTTATATTATACCGTTAGAATTCAATACAGGTTTTTATAATCTATGTACAGAAGTAATAATAAAATAGTTACATTATAATACTTATAATGTAATATAACATTACAAGGTGGTTTAAATAATAAGACCATAAACAATATGGATATTCACATTACAGTATCATTTACAAAAATTAGAGTAATAGTTTACAAAGTTTAGTGGTAATTAGACAATTCGTGGGCGTTGGACTGTTACACAGATAGTTCCGGGTTCGATCCCAGGCGACGAAAACATTAATTTGGAAAAATAATATATGTGGCAACATTCCCACAACTATCTACTCAAAAGACTTTCAAATAAAATTATTGTTTAAAACTTTGCTTCATAAACTTGTTTGTCAAATATTTTCAGTTTAATTTTGTAATTAATTTTAATAAGAAATAAAAAATATTTTTTATAAAAAATTAAAATACAAATGTTATTTATAAAATAAATAAAATATGGGAGACCAGTACTCCTATATATATATATGAGTTTTCTATCCCTCATACGTAACGCAGCGTCCACCTTCGGTGTTCCCATAGCACTTAACCCCACCCAAGTAAAATAATGAATCAGGGATGTATATCCATAAAGCTTCAATAAAGTTCGCCAACTCTCTATATGGTGGACAACAACAGTTCTAAGACTTATCATCTCACGCAATTACAGTGTGGCCATACGTGAAGCTCTTCCTTGTAAACACGTTTCATCTCTCCGCTATCCCCTTTCCAAAGAAAGCAAAACATTAATAAATAGAAAGAATTTCCTACCTGTTCCTGTTGCTACTCTCAAAAAAAAAAAAAACTACATAAAATTATCGACAACTTTGTCAAAACGCTTAGGTAAATAGGGTGAAGTTTTTTGAATAATATTGCAACGTTTTTCATGTTCAAAAAACTATATATTTTTGTAAATAAAAAATACTACATTATATTGCAAATAATATTTTTATTAAGATTAATTATTTATTTAACAACAAATAAATACGTAGATGCAGTTATTACCTAGATGCAGTTAACCATGATGTGTTTACGATGTCCAACGTCTTCAGAAGTTTGCAAATTCTGCGTCGTAATAAATCCAACATATTGTATATGAAACTTACATTCTTTATAATTTTAATTTTTCACAGTCAATTTTACATTTTTTTTTATTAAATTGCATCAGAAATATTAAATAGCATCAGAAATATTAAATTGCATCAGAAATAAAATGCTTAAGAAACTCCACCTCTAATATGCTTTTTTGTTCGATATTGCCATATCTAATAAATATTGCCACTTTGATTTGTGTATTTCAAACTAAATTCTAAGTGTTTTTTGTAATTTATATTTTTTATTAGAAAAATATACTTGTAGCTTATATTATTTTCCAAATTTCATCAATGTTCATATTATGGAGCATGTTTTGTGTTAAAGATCATCAATGTAAATTTGACATAGCATAAACTTGAATAAATTACAACAAAAAAGAAAACATCTTTTGAAATTTAACAAAAACTCAGTTTATCATATTACCCTAGCAGTTTCGCCATTATTTCAACACTAAGTAAATTTAGCAAAGGAAAGACACCAGTTTTTTTCTGCGTGTGTAGTATCTGCCTAAAAGTTTACATACAATTTAAATACAAAATATTCGCAGTTCCGTCCGTTATCATTTAATACACTATTTTCTTTTTTTCTTCTGTTCGGTGTTGCTTCGTTATTGTATTCAACAATTCTAGACATAATACGTACTGTTGGAGGAAATAAAAAAAAAATGCAACAACTACAACAACAACAACTGAGTATTGTATAGGAAATGTGTATTGTAGTTACGTTTAAATGCATGCAGCCTGGATGTTGTATTGTACGAGAAAAGGATGCCCCTAAGGATGCCAGTATGGTGATGCGTGTGGGTGCATATTACAAATAGTGGAAGTGAATTGGTAGGGCTGGGGAAGAATAAATTTAATAGGCATGAACAAGTTTTTCTTAAGCCTAAAAATAGCATTTACGCTTTTATATTATTTTCTTTTTTACAAGCTTTCGAGGTTGCTGGGAGTTTGTTGTATAGTAAATGATGCTGCATTATCGACATCCATGAGAAGAAACGAATTTGTATGGATGACTGTTTGTATGGATGTGTGTATGAGTATGGAGGAGTATAAATAAGAAATAAATAAAAAAAAGAAATAAGTTGTTCTTTTTGTTGTACATAAGTATTTGTTTAAAACTGCATTTATTCAATGACGTTTGTTTTATTTACATAAATGTATGTTCATTCTATTTGATTCTTAACCCATAAGTCACCGGGTAGAGTTTTTCATATATCGAACTTTTTAATTTTTCGGGATAGCGGGAATTTTTGTCTAATTATGCAGAATTTCCCGCTTAATAGCAAATAATTAAATTTTACATAGTTTCTGACTAAAAAAAATCGACTTTTATTATCAAAATAAAACATTTAATCCAAAGTCCGTCCCTAGCCACAAAAAACCTTAAAAGTTTATTTTTCAAAAATTTATTTTAAGAAACTTAAATTATATTTCTTAAAGATAGTTTTTAAAAACTTTTGAATTTCGACAATATCCAATAACCATATTTTCTTACAGTTTTCAAATCGTTGTTTTATCTAGAAAATACTTTCTTTTAACAGTTAATATAGAGTCATTCGCAGGGACCGTAATTATTATGAGTTTTATAATAAAAATTACACAATAATGATTATGTTATGCGTTTTAAGGATTTTCGTCAATGGTAATGATTATTTTTGAGTAATAATAAAAAAAATCCGCAATAATCATTATTTTTGAGCAAAAAAAATAAAACTCAAAAATAATCATTATTTATGATTCTTATTTTTTTCCCTCAAAATAAAACTCACTTTCATGTAGGTGTAAATATATATACATATTAGGGTGGGGCGATTAGTATGGAAGGAAACAAATCTTAATGGGCGCTTCGCGTTTCTGATTCTTGGGATTGTACTGAGCAAAAAAGTCCACTAGACCATACGTCTACGGTGAAAATCGAGCTTCCAGATTTTGACTTTACGGCAAAAAGCCCTACTTTGAAATTAATAACCCCTTATTATTGATGCATTAATCTGCTAGAGAATCTTCCAAAGAAGAGATTGATACCATAATCTTGGATAAGCTCCTCCACCTTCCTGAGATATGTCCATCCCACACATTCTTACTTTCACAAAATACGGCAAAAAAAATCCCTATTTTGAAATTAAAAATTAACCCCTTAAACTTCACCCACAAATATGATTGATGCATTAATCTGCTAGAGAATCTTCCAAAGAAGAGATTGATACCAAAACCTTCGATAAGTTCCTCCTACTTCCTGAGATATGTCCATCCCACACATTGAAAGTGAGTTTTATTTTGAGCGAAAAAAATAAAAATCATAAATAATGATTATTTTTGAGTTTTATTTTTTTTTGCTCAAAAATAATGATTATGGCTGATTTTTTTTATTATTACTCAAAAATAATCATTACCATTGAAGAAAACTTTAAAAATCAAAAATTTAAAAATCATGACGGATATGCGAAGATTGTCAAAAAATAATAATAATGGTGCAATAAATTTTTTTTATGTCTCTTCTAAGTGATTGATTTTTTGATTCAAAAAAACGAGCAATAATCATTATTTACGGTCCCTGGTCATTCGGGTTAAATGAAGCGTTTTAAAAAATTTTTTTAAAAATATTGTAAAACATGTTTTGGATAAAATTAAAATCTTATCTTATCCATATAGTAACACCCTGTAGTTACCATATGGTTACATAAAACATGCATGTACGTTTGTGGTGTCTGTGCTTAATGTAAGAAAGTAACGGTATAAATGAACACGGGTTCTATAAAGTTGACTCGAAAATTTCTAGTAAATTAATTTTTAGGGTAGTAGGTTATTGATTATAAAAGTTACATAACCTCAAACTTTGTCAATTTTTTTAAATTTAAAAAAGAGTGACTTTTAAAAGTAAATGCATTGAAAATGGATATATTTAAAAACCAAAAAAAATAGTGAAACAATACAAACAAACAACTTCCAAAACAACTACTTTAAATAGTACAACATCAATTTTTCCTAACAATTACATTTTTCTACCCCAAAAAAAGTTGTTTTAGAGTAGTTAAACTACTTATAACATGAGACAGCCAGCAAAATAAATCAGTTTTTGAGATAATTTGTAACCAGCAAAACACAGTGCTTGCTTGGAAGCTGTTTCGGCAGGAAAATCAAACAGCTAAGCTCCTGCAATATTGGTGATTTTTGCTTGAGATAGCTTTTTGCTTGAGATAGCTAGCGTGAAAGCACTAGCTTCGATATCCAAAATGCGCTTATTTCACAGCTTTAAATAAAGACAGGAATTCACTGATTTTAACAACTAAATTTTGTTATCATCACCATTTTATCGTGCTTTCGCGAAGCGATAATGTGTGGTAAACCAACCGCTATTGCTTCTTTTGACGCACTATTGCAAGCTATTAATCTTACACGCAGAGAAAAAATATGGTTGCAATATGATTGCGGCCACAAAACTAAGTTTCCTACAGCAATAACTGGTTGTTTTAATTAAACTATTATTGTATCAATCATTTTTCAAAAATAAAATGGTTGCTTTTATCATGTTCTAGTAAAAAATTTCTCTTTTTTTCAGTTATCATATTATTGTATTGTCCACAATCATACTATAGTATTTATTATCATATTACTCTATCTAACTGCAGCCATATTAGAGTTGCGCCAACTATAAGATGATCAGTCGGTCAATTAAATAGTATCAGTCAGTCAAATTAAATAATATTAAACAAAAAGACATTAAAAATGGACAAACAACGTGGTGGTGGTAATTGTAATGGTGATTTGTTTGTGGAAGAAGGAATAAATTGTAGTCTCAACTCGGTCTGTCCTGGAAGTCTAGGCAAAAGTTTATTGTTTATTATAAAAAAACGATAAAAAAGTGCTTTATTTTTTAATTGTTTGTAATTACCCAGTAAAAAACGCTGCTTACATGGAAGCAGGTTTGTAAGGGAGTAAGCCCAAAAGAATCCCTTACAAACCTGCTTACATATGCCATGATTTTTATATGGCGAATTCCCACTTGGAAGCATTACTTTTTGGCAAAATAAGCGCAGATTTTAGCGCTTACAAAAAGCTGTGATTTCATGGCATGCTGTTAAGTCATATTTCATGTCTACATTATTACGATTAAAAGTAATAATATGCATATACATAATTTATTTTACATAAAATTCTACAGATATTAGTTTGTTTTGTTAAAATTTTTGACATATGCATAATATACTTATTTCTATTTACCGTTCCACGTGCTAGCTCTTCAAAAATAGTTAAATGACTAATTAATTTGTATTCCATACTCGAAAATACCAAACGCAATCGGAAATCACTCGGGAAAATTGGTACAGTTCGTTTATAATTCACGATATGAAACTTTCTGCATTACAACCTGCATCCATATAAGCGATCAGGGTAAGCTGCTTACAACCTGCATCCTGGTTAGGGAAAACAGTAAGCTCAAAATTTTTGTTTGTTTATTTTTATACGAAAATTATTCGTTTATTTTGCTGCTTTTCAGTATTACATCAGCGCATTTGTTATATCCTGCTTCTAAAAACACGAAAATTTTTTACTGGGTACGTAAAAAAATATTGTTAAAGAAAAAAAAATGTAAAAGAAAAATTTAAAACAAAATGCACATGCTTTTAAGTATGTAGTACGAAATAATCATAATATGTTTGCAATAATCATAACATGACGAAATTCGTGTCCATGATCATAATATGATAACTAAGACTGTAATATGATTATAATGCAATTATTATGATTGCTTCAAACATGGTTTGATCATTATAAATGTATTGTGAAATTGTATTCTTAACAATATTTTTATGCGTGCTTTATTCAGCTTGTATAGCTGACTCAATATTTCAGAAAGCTTAATCTTCAGCGCAAAGACAATTTGATTACTTAAATTATTTGAAACCTAAGTTTATTTAAATATGTGAATTATTAAATAAATATACTTTTAAGACACGCGCATATCTACTAAATCCAGCTTCAACATAATGCTGGGTGAATACTGTAGGGCTCATATTATGATAATTCATACAAATTTCCTGAACTATAATAAGATAATATCGGGATATTTTGGAACCAAATTATTGTTACCTAATTATCATATTATGATACAGAAGCAGATAAGAGTATGGTTGTCACAACCAAAAATTTATGTTACTCTTCGAATATGGTTCTTTCGACCATGTTTTTTCTTTGTGTGTAGTAAGCAAATGAAGCAGAAAGAAGAAAAACTAAAGCGTTTTTCAATTTTACCGCCTCTGAATTTCTGCTGGCTACTTAAATGCTGTAGGATGCTGTTTGTAGTAGGTTTTAAACTACTTTTTTTTGTAAGGTCATTTTTTTCTGGGTATTTTAGGGTTTTTCCTCAAAATTTTAGCTGCAAATGATATTTTTATTATTGAAAAAGGAAAATGTTTCATCACTGAAGAAATAATTGAAAAACAGTTGCAATTTTATATGTTATCTATCGACAAAAATTAACAACTTTTAATTTGCTACCCGATGTACCAAATTTTTGTCTAAAATATTTTCTATATTTTATGTTTTGGCCCATTTGAGTACTTTTTGGAGGTTTTCTAAAATATTCTTACTTTTGTTTTCAAAATTTGTTTATTACCCAAAGTTTTTGGTGTTTTGGAGTTTGCCTCTCAAATAAAAATCATATATTTTATGCCACATATTTCATTATATTGTTTTTATAACGAACTAGGTCTAAATTAGTCAAGAATATTTTTAATAAGAACTATTTACTACTTAGAAGTCCAATAATGTTTTCTGTGTCAATTTTTTTAACTGATGTGGTAATTTTTTGTATTTAAATCATCTTTTTTTTATTAAGTATACGAAATCAGAAAAAATTCCAATTTAATTTTTCAATTTTTATTTCTAACATTGAGTTAAACATCTCAGAAAATGGCTAAATAATTAATATTTTTCATTTTTATTTTCCGACAAAATATGCTAACTCTAAAAAAATTTTTGTTTTTTAATATACTAAAATATGTTGTCTCAAAAAAATATGCAAAAAAAGCAAAATATGAAATTTTTTGTATAGGTATAAATTAGTAAGAATATTTAAAGCATCTTATGGAAGGCACATTGTTTATTTTTACAATAGGCTGAACTGAAAACATATAAAATCAACCACTCGATTTCCACCATCCCTTCTGATTGCAACCAAAATTGTATATAAGATGTACATCATATAAGTATAACTTCTTCCAAATGTAGGACAGCTAATCCTAGCGGATCTTGAAATATGAAAAATATTCGAAAATTTTCAAAAAGTATTGGTACATAACATCCCATATATTTTTAATGGATTAAGCTACCAGAGCAAATGATACCTCATTTAAATTTACTTAAATTATGGTTTTACTAGTGCACACATATTTAAAAATTTAAAATTTTGTCAAAAATATATGTTAAATAAAAATGAGTTGCCTATGCAGTGTCCAAATCGCTACGTGGTACGGTATCCGGACTTATGCATAAAAATGTGAAAAAATTTAACTAAAAAATCGACAATTTAGAAACATGCAGGAGTACCACATAGGGATTTGGTGACGGTATAGAATAATAATTGATAATTAACATTTATTTTTTTAAAAATTTTAGAAAACCAGTTTTTGAAAAACAACTGCTGTGAACCACGGATTTTGAAAAAATGCATTTTACATATTAATTTGGCAACAGCATAGTGGAATAAATTATAATTAACAAATATTTTTTTGACAATTAAAAAAAAAACCGAGGATTTTGAAAAATTATGTATTTTGCTTTCAAAAAATTGTTTTTTCGTTTATTCGCTCGATACCTTTAAAATGAGGTATCAGTGAATCACGTAGCTTTAACCGTTAAAAAGATATTGACGATAAAGTACGACTACTATGTTAACTTTTCGATTTTATATGAAATGAGTCAATAATAATCCAAATAACTGGGATTTTAGCATAAATTGAATATAGGAGCTCGATATGTAATAGATAGAAGTAAAAAAAAAATAATAAGCATATAAAAAACGCCCATTGTTACAAAAAAATTTTATAATTATTATTCAAATGGTTTAATGACAAAAGTTAAAAACAAATGTTAACTTTGACCTTAAATTCCTCAATAATTACTTAATCGATTTTAATGATGCTACAACGTGAGAAATAATCTGTCCATTAAAGAAAAATATTCTAAAATACATCAACCGGTTCAAAAGTAAGTGAGTTTTGGCCAACGAAAAATAATTCTGAGCCACTGTGCGGCGCCAAAGTTACGACAGTTTTAAGTTAAAAGCAAAATATTAAAATTACAGTTTTTAATCAATTAAATCAATTAATTTATCTCAATGTATTTAAAAATAATATAAAAATACACTAAAAAAATTGTTTTGTCATATATTATAACTTAAAAAAAAACCGAAATTATTTTAGAAAAAAACACGCATTTTTTGCCGGTTTAATGCTATTTAATTAGTTTTAGGGTTACTTAATTGCAGTAAATCATATTAAATACTTTTAAATTCGCAAAATTAAAAGTTTTATATACGAGGGCTAATCAACAAGTCCGTGACTTTTTGAATGAAATACAGTTTTCTTTGCAAAGAAAACAAATTATTTTTCAACATAATCTCCTTTTAGCTCAATACACTTAGTTCAACGTTTCTTCAATTTATGTATCCCTTTCAAAAAATTGGATTTTTCGAGGTCCATAAAATACGCATTTCTTGGCCATAAAATACGCATTTCTTGGCCATATGGGGTCGTTTTTTTTTAAATCCTCGTTAAATCGGTCCAATAAGTTAACATAATATTTGTTTATTGTTTTTCCCTTTTGAAGGTAATCGATGTGGATTTTCCCGCGTGCGTCCCAAAAAACTGTTGCCATCACCTTATTGGCCTCGATTACGTTTATGGTCAATTGAGAGCAAACGCGGCACCCATCTTGCAGACAGCTTTCTTAAACCCAACTGATCCTTTAAAATCGAAACAACACTGCCATATGAAATGCCTATGGCATCAACAAACTCACGCACTTTTACTCTTCGATCGGCCAACACCATATCGTGAATTTTTTCGACATTTTCGGGTGTATTGAACTCAATTGGCCATCCAGAACGTTCAGCGTCATTTGTACTTGTGCGACCACAACGAAAGTTAGTAAACCACTTTTTTACCATTAAAATCGATTGTGCAGAGTCCAAATAGTATTTGTCAAGCTTTTCCTTGGTTTCATTGACGGTTTTTTCGCAAAAAATAATCCCAGCAAAACTTTGGTAATGGGTGCGATAAAGTAATGCATTACCTTGTAATGCGTACTCCTTACCCGTATCATTATTTTCCAACAAGAAGTAATGAGTTACCGATAATTGGACACTCATGGGTTACCTTGTAATGAGAACTCATTACATTTTACATTACTTCAAAACATAAAATAATGACTTACTTATCATCAATTACATAATGCATGAATTGTAAACGTAAAGTAATTATTAATATATATTTTCGAAAATCTATTTATAGACACATTACTTTGTGATTTTTTGTAAGCATCATGGTAAGGTGTATATTTTTGATACCACGAACGATAACACGAAGCACAACAACTCATCTACATGTTAAGCAATAAAATATTGTATGTATCGATAGCTCAGTTGGTAGAGTTCTCGCCTAACTAATTGTTAAAAACCAGAGACCCCAGGTTCGAATCCCAGCATGACCAAGTTATTTATTTAATAAAAAAAAAGTTATTTATTTAATTAAAAAAAAAATATCTGTAAAAAAAATTTTATGTATTTTTTTTATGAAAATCTATTTATAGACACATTACTTTTTCCCACCATGTAACCATATAAGTAACCAGTTACTTTACCCACTACAAGGTAATGAGTTACCTTGAGGCTCATCGCCTGTAAAATTCATCAGTGAAGTAACGTATAAAGTAATGCATGAAGCCCTATGGCGATACATTACTTTACCCATGATTTGGTAATGTGTGGTTTTGCTGGGATGTTTAATGAGCACTGGAAATTAACATTTTTCCATTTTTAAAAAAATCCACGAGGTTGTATGTTTTGAACAGCTGTTAAATGCAAAGTAAATGACGGAACTTGCTCAAAATTTGACAGTAGTCTATTAACAGGTGGTACTTGATGGGAGCTGTGTTGAATTTCATATAACTACGAGGGAGGTTCGAAAAGTCAAGGACTTATTGATCCGCCCTCGTATATGTACGCTTTTTGAGGTTATGAATACTTTGTATGCTCCATAAAATTTAAAGTATTTAAAATTTGTAGATGCCTTTGCGATTTAAGTATTAAGTTCATTAAAATCTTTTATTTGATGTGCGTTTTGGCGGAATTGATACTGCGCTTTAGTTTTCAAAATCGAAATGTGTTTAGAAAAACTGCAGCTGCACTCGCTATGAATGGAACAAACAATTTTTTTTTTCACTTTATCAATTTAGTCCGTAGTGAAGACTCGCTCGAGATACTAATGTTCTCACTCGAATAAAAACTATTTGATTAATCGAAGGAACAAAAACAAAATACGAACGTACAATGTCAAAATCGTGATTTTTAAATAACGAATAATTCGAATAAATATTGACGATTAAATAAATGAAACTAATAAATAAAAAAATAAAACTTTTTTGTAAGATGTTCTTCGTCCGGGTCAAGATGAATAGTTTTTAAATTAATACAAAAATTAGAATTTGTTTGCAACACTCATGGAAAATACGCACTGGTCAGCTAAGACAAATCAAAAATCTTTTACAATATTTTGTAAATCGTTTTTTGAAAATAACAAATTTGACAGTTAATTTAAACCACATTTGTTTTCCGCTTATAAATACATTACGGGAAAAGGAACATGTCCCGGACGACACGTAGGATATGTCCCAAGGTGGCGGTGACACGACCTGGATCGAACTTTTTATATGATAGTGACATATCACTTTAACATGTTGTTGTCATTGGAGGGACGTATTTCCACATTTTGCGCAACTGGTGCGTGTTATGCGATGTGTCTAAAAATAGATTTTTAAATTAATAAAAAAAAAAAATAATTAAAAAATATCTTTTATGAATTGCCATTCGCGGGGTTCGATCCCACAACCTCCTGCTTACAAAGCAAGCGCTCTACCACCTCAGCCAATTCTGCTTGTGCGTAGTTGCTGCAAACAAGCAACAGTTAAAAACAAAACAAACAATACAACAGCATAAAAATGTAAAGCAAAAAAACACACTACAACAGCAACTAAATATAGTTGAAGTGCAGTGCTTCCCGTAAATACAAAACATAAAAAATTAGGAAGCGTAAAAACAGTTCAACAATAGGTCCTGGATTAACCAGTCCCGGGATATGTCCTTGAAGGGCCATACCCGGGATATATATAACTCACGTACTATAACTAAAAACTAGTAGGCTTTAAAATCGTTTGGTGGTTTATTAAAAATTTGTTTGGAATTAGAAAAGTAAATACAAATACTTTTCAAAAAATACTTGTTTTTTTAAAAAATTGAGAATATAAAGTGGTATATCTCCTTTTCATCAGTCAAATATAATTGACATCATTTAACCCACATCAATGGCAAATTATACTTGCCATACTTTAACCAGTAATATGTCCTTTTAGGGAAATTGACCCCTCATTGCCCGTAGGGTATGGACCTGCCTCTGGTCAGATCTGGAGAGACCATTTTAGCAGAAACTTTCCGTTCATTTAGCACTAACAGTTCGATTGATTCAGCTATTTAATTTTCCTACACCCTGAAAAAACTGGTGTGTTTTTATAAAAGCTTTTCCGTGCTAAATTTCCTTAGTGTTGATTTGATAGCAATATAAAGGTGAAATTGCTGGAGTATTATGATAAACTGTATTTTTGTTAAATTACACAAGCTTTTTTTTGTTTTTTTTTTTGGTAATTTATTCAAGTTTATGCTATGTAGAGTTTACATTGATGGAATTTGGAAAATAGAAAAAGATACAAGTATATATTTTGATAATAAAAAAGGAAAATTACCAAAAACACTTAGAATTTAGTTTGACATAGACAAATTCATGAAGGTGGAGTTTAATTTAAATAAAGAAAAAGAATATAAAATTTGTCGAAGAATTATAAAGAATGTAAGTTATATCTTATATATAAATACAAAAACCTAAATTCTAATTGTATTTTTTTTTCAGGCACAATATTTTGGATTTATTATGTCACAGAATTTGGAGACTTCTAAGACGTTGGATAAGACGTTGGTTAACTGCGTCTTGGTATTTATATTTGTTTGTAAGTATATTTATTTAAAAAAGTGTAGTTTGTTGTTAAATAAATAACTAATTTAATATTTTAATATTATTTGCAATATAATGGAGTATTTTCTATTTACAAAAAGAAATAGAATCAACCTGGAAAACGTTGCAATATTAAACAAAAAACTTTGACTTATTTACAAATGCACTCATAAAAAAAGTTAGTTAAAAAGTCTGTTAAACGGGTTCCAACTCAATTGAACTGAATTCGTCTGCCGATATCGTTTAAATCTGTTATTTAAATAAAGTTGTCTATTATCTCATTTGACCATATCAACAAATTTCAGTTGTACTTAAACTAATTTTTTAAATGATTTTGAGAATTAGTCTCATATGTGTGTGCGCTAGTGGCTATGTGTGTGTGCATTCCTATAATAAACGCGGGGGTGGTTGTTTTTTCAAATTTGTATATATTTTTTACATAGAAACAACAAGCGCTTGTGTAAAAACATGTTTGTGCTTCAGTCAGAAAAATATGAAGAGAAGAAATCAAGACAAATATAAATATTAAATAATATAATTAAAATAATAAGATTAGTATTATAATAAAAATTATAATTATTTATGTGAATATGATTAAATACTATTATTCTCATTAATCCTTTTAATACTTTCATACAATTCTTCATTGCATTGTTAACGAAAACTAGAAGCATAGACACAGACAAGAATGGCATAGAAAAATAAACGCGATGGTTGTTTTGCTAATGTCTATCCGCTTTTTTGTAGGATTCTTTCTTTTTATATGGAGTTTGCCCTATTTGCAATATGTTCTTTACCTTCACACTATAACAGGTGGCTTTAGAACCGGTTCTAGAACCAGTAATAATACTGGTTCTGGGTCAGTAAAACCTTAAAATTTTACTAACCTACTCTAGAACCGGTTCCATGAAACCGGTTGTGAAAGAAGCTGCTCTAGAACAGGTTCAAAGGTGATCTGTTCTAAAAATATTTGCTGAGAATAATTAAACTGATAAAATAATAAGTTTAGTTTTGAAATAAAAAATATATTTATTTATGTGAATATGGTTAAATATTGTTTTTCTTTTTTGTCAGCCCTTTAATATTTTCAAACAATTCTACATGGAATTAATAGAGAAAACAAGAAACAAAACAAACACAAACGGGCAGGGATAATTTAAAAAAAGTGAAAAATAAAAACGATACTAAGTGTATTTATATAGTGTTTTAAATTGTGTAAATTATTCGAGAATAAACTTATATGAAATTTGTTTTCATCAAACAAATAATTGGCGAAAAAATAATTATTTCAGAAGCAATTATTTGAATTAACAATTCTTCTAAGTTTTTGTATATTAACTGAATTTTTTACCTAGTTTTAACCAAGTAACATTTAGCAGAAAACATATGCTGATTTCACCTGATTTATTTTAATTTCCATTTGACAGCTTTTCCGCCAAATTATTGTACTTTAACTAACTTTTATACCTATAGTTTAGGTCACCTAAATTTAGCAGAACGTAATTGTCAACTTCATTGAAAATTCTGCTGGCGCAAATTTAGGTACTTTTTTCTGTTATTGCAGCTAAATTTTCAACTATTTGTACGTTCTTCTGTTATGAGTGTATATCACTTCTTGTTATGAGTGTATATCACTTCAAATTTGAAATTTTTAAATTTAATTTTATGTAAATATTTGTATAGTTACCACGGAACTTTGTAAACTTTTACTCCATTTTTATAAATGTTACACATTTTGTTTTGCTTGTAGTATTGTCAATGTATTTAACAGACTAGTTAGTTAAGACTAAATTAAGCAGAATACGATTTTCGACTTCATTGAAAATTTTTCTGACTCGAATTCTGTTGTCGTAGCTGGATTTTTAACATTTAGTGCGGACTTGTTTTTATGAGTGTATGATAAAAAATAATGGTATTTTATCACGGTGGCACGTAAGCACTTCTTTTATGAAATTTGTACGATACTTAAAATGTGATTTTTGCAGATTGATATATTATAAATATTGCCGAAAATTATGTGATTTTTTACATCATGAGCGCTGTTATTTTTGGAGTATTGATATTAATGTCAAAGTTCATAAAATTTGGGCAGGATATTTTATTCGCTATTCGTTAGATTAATCGAATAAATTTCAAAAGTAAATCGCTTGGTCGTTTGATAAAATTTTTGTTAATCGTTTCTTCGATGAAAATAAAAACCGACTAAGTGACAAGCCAACTAGATGCATAGTTATGTTCTCAAGCTTTGTTTTTTATGCAAAAAATTCCAAAAACAATAATTAAATTTCTCAAAAATTTTAAATAGTTCATAACTTTTTGGGTTAAAAAAATTTTACATGACTTTTTGTTTTAGACGTGCTGTTTACTAAGAAACTCAGTTCACGCATTAAGCTATCCACTTTCAAATATACACACTGAAAATAAGCTGGTTGCAATTCCATTGCAACCAACAAAATGCAATCATTATTTAATGATTTTAATTGTAAGCACTTAAAGTGCATCATCAGAATAATTAAACTGAATTGTGAAGAGAAAGCATATAAAATCAACCATAATAATGTCACACCATCCAAAATATTGGATTTTCTAATTAATATTGAAAAAATATTATCTTCTATATTACTTTTTATACCAACATCCAACAACTTATCGGAGATTTTGTCACTTAAATAAAATATTTGCAGTTAAAATCAAATATTATTTTCACCCCAAAAAACAATCACTCTATCAAATAGTTTAGTTTTCCCAATCAATTTTAAAATAACATAAAATATTTCTTTGGTTTTTGGTAATTCTAATGCAATATTGAGATTAGCAACCGAATTTCAGTTATACCACAATTCTGTTTTTAGACAAATATATTTAAATTTGAATCTGAAAAATATTCAAGTTAGAAATTTTAAAAATCAAATTTAAATTGTCAAGAATTGTTTTATTAATAAAATATATTTTGTGGAACGCATGTGAGTCTATTTATAGAATATTACCAGCAAAACTTGTGTTAGTGCCACAACCAGTTCTCCAACTAGTTCTTTAGAGCCAGTACTGGTTCTAGTTTGGAGTTGTAACCCATGATTATTATTTGAAATTGTCCCCCTTGGAACTAGTTCTAAAGAACAGGTACTAGTTCTATAGAACGGCTCTAGAACCCATTATTGTAGCCGTGATTTTTATTTGAAATTGTCATGCTGGGAACTGGTTCTATGGAACGATTCTAGAATCTATTCTTACATGTGTTCCACAATTAATGATTTGAGGGTGAACAATTTCAAATTTTTAGCATGTGCAAAAAATGTGCTGAAATGAAAGGAAATTACAAAAATGGAATAAAATAAAGTGCTTTCACTTGTTTAGTTTAACAGTATGATGTAAAAGACTCAAAAGGAATCCATTTTTAATTGAAATCCAGCAGATTTCCACAAAAATAAGTTTCCAATACGTTAACTTTTGTGATATGTGGAAATATGTTGAAAATTTATGTTTTGTTAAATATTTAATGCGTCGCAATATTCAAAAATTATGTAAAAAAATCAAAGTTTTTTTAAAACTATTTTGCTGTTGATCTGGAACTAGTTTAAGATTTAAAGCGTTCTAGAAGTATTGTTTAACCAGTTCTTAAGCACTAGCTCTCAAAACACCCCAAACGTGTTGTTAAAATGCTCAATAACATTCTCGTCTATGAGTTCTAGAAATAGTTGTACCATCACTAGTTCTAAGAATGCTATAAAAGAACTAACTACACTAGAACTAGTTCTAGAACTAGCAATTTTAGAAGGGGGTTCAAAATTGTTCATATGTTACAATCAATAAACATAAAATACTATCTGCAAAAATCACATTTTAATTATTATATTAAAAAATTTGTAAATAAATGTCAGGTGTTACAATAGTATTAAAATTTGATAATATTGATTGTACGTGGAACGCGCAGACATGGTCGACCTTTATATTCAGTACACCATTTAAATCACTTAATCTTATCAGATGTCCATAGAATTTCATTAAAGATTACATATTAGCTTCTAAATATGTTCGCCCCGGTAGGCTAGTTGGTAGCGTGCTGGCATATCAGTGCGGGGGTCGTGGGTTCGATTCCCACCAGAGGCACTGGTCTGTTTTCGCTACAACGCTACGAAGGCCATAGTAGCTAGTGCTCGGTTAAGGTAATAGTATATAATTTGTAATTATATGATTATTAATTAATAAAAATAAAATAAAAAAAAAAGCTTTTAAATTCAAATAAAATTTAAGTTAACAACGCAAAATATTCAAAACTCTTACACATTTTTTAAATAAAAATATTTTAGTGGGAAAATGCGTTATTTATGCCGAATTTTATTTTCTTATTACGTTTTGTAAATTTGTAAATATTATTGTTTTTGTATTTTGTCAAATTGTCAAATTTATTAACCGAAAAAAATACTTTTGTACCGAAACTTGCATAATTGCAACTACAACACTGCCCAGGTAGCAATTAAGAGTACTGGCAAACACTGGTATTTTTGTAAAACCCACCGTGCTAAAATTACCAATCGTCCAACTAATATAATATTACCAATATGACAACCAATTAGAAACATTATTTTTTATATTGTATTATACTTCTCACATTTAAATACGATGCAAATGACTAAAAAGGGAGGTATTCTAACCCGGACCGGCACATATTAATGAACTTCAGATATGTTTTAGAGAATGCAAATTTAAGGGACCCGTGTTTTTAAGCTGCCCAATCAATTGTTTAGACATTACTAAGTTTGGTCAAAAATTATGCTCTTTTACGTTTTTTGATTTACTTTGTTCTATTATAAGTAACTATAGACAATGAAAGGTCTTTTGAAGACACTTTCACTAGTATACAAATTATGCTCAAAGACATTCAAGTATTTTTGCGTTTTGAGCATTATTTTATTTTATTTTATTTTATTTTATTTTATTTATTTTATTTTATTTTATTTTATTTTATTTTATTTATTTTATTTTATTTTATTTTATTTTATTTTATTTTATTTTATTTTATTTATTTTATTTTATTTTATTTTATTTTATTTTATTTTATTTTATTTTATTTTATTTTATTTTATTTTATTTTATTTTATTTATTTTATTTATTAATTAATAATCATATAATTACAAATTATATACTATTACC
>CM037851.1:198734442-198825573 GCA_021234595.1 Delia radicum | reverse complement strand
TATATACTATTACCCTTACCGAGCACTAGCAACTATGACCTTCGGAGCGTTGTAGCGAAAACAGAACAGTGCCTCTGGTTGGAATCGAACCCCCGCACTGATAAGCCAGCACGCTACCAACTAGCCTACCGGGGCGCACAGCATTATTAAATCTGGCGATTTATTAAGTAATTTTAGTTGTATTAAATCCAGGGGGTGTCTGAGCTTGTTTTTGATATTCGAAACCGTTCTGTTTTATACGACTTTTCCCGAAGAACCTTTTTACCCTATATTTAAAATAATTCAAAATTGTGACAACTCTGGGTGGCAAATTTGCTCAAACCAACGGTTGGCCACTGTTACCTAGCGGGTAACAGGACAATACTGTCAATATTCTTAATCTTACGTTCTGCCAATACACCGTCGCCGATGCTTTGTTAGCAATTTGCCGATTGTATTTTGCTGCTTGGGTGTTTTATGTTTGTAACTGTGAATGTTGGACTCAAAAAAACATATATTTCTAAAAGATTTACGCAAATTCCTTATAAGTTCGTGATGTTCGTATTCCGTTATTGGTGCCCTAACATCAACTTGCGTCGCATCTTCTGAAACCATTTCCTATATTTTAACTCATATATTTAATGAGAGTTTTTCAACAGAAAAATCTATAGTTGTTTTTTACTTAGAAAATTTAAAAAACCCTAAAACTTTTTTTTTTTTTTAAATAAATTTAATTTTTTGATAAATTTATATTTTTCTAAAATATTTTTATACAAAAATTTCATACATTTTTTTAGAACTACGAAGATAAAACGAATTGGCTGCCAACTGAATAGTTCGGTTGTTGCGTGTGAAATTCTGTATGCACAACAGAATTTAGGTTGGAATAATATATTTCCATTGTGACAATCAAATAATTTGGTTTTTGCAAAAAAAAAAAAACAACTTATCAGCTGACAATAAATTAGATTGATTGAAAAATTGTCAGAACATCTATCTATCTATCTTCTTTATCTATATATATAAAACAGGATGTGTGTATGTATGTAACGTATGGACTCTAAAACGGCTGGGCCGATTTTGATGAAATTTTCAGGGAATCTTCAGAATATTCTGGCGGGTGACACTGTGAAGTCTAATTTTTGATTTTCGGTCTATCGGCGGAGGGGCGTGGCAAAATCCAATTTTCATATGGTACCAACAATGACATATACATATTAGGGTGGGGCGATTTGAACATCTTAATGGGCGCTTCGCCTTTCTGATTCTTGGGATTGTACTGAGCAAAAAAGTCCACTAGACCATACGTTTACGGTGAAAATTGAGCTTCCAGATTTTGACTTTTTAGCCGTATTTTGTGAAAGTAACAATGTGTGGGATGGACATATCTCAGGAAGTAGGAGGAGCTTATCCAAGATTATGGTATCAATCTCTTCTTTCTCTAGCATATTAATGCATCAATCATATTTGTGGGTGAGGTTTAAGGGGTTAATTTTTAATTTCAAATAGGACTTTTTTGCCGTAAAGTCAAAATCTGGAAGCTCGATTTTCACGTAGACGTATCGTCTAGTGGACTTTTTTGTTCAGTACAATCCCAAAAATAGAAACGCGAAGCACCCATTAGAGTTTTTTCCTTCCATACTAATCGCCCCTCATACATATATTTATTTTTTTTGCTTTATTTTATTTTATTGTTTTTGAAAGCCGTTGTCATGTTTTTCAAAACGAGATATCAACTCTTAAATCGGTTATGTAGTTCCGAAGATATTCACAAAAAAATTATTCAAAACAGCCCTAGACCAGATGCCGACAGATGATTATACGGTTGTGATAAGAGCTGACAAGGACACCGGCTGGTGAGCATGAGCGGCGCTTTAATGCACCGGTAATAGGTGGACGTCGCAGTTGTTATGCGAGTGTTTTCAGCTATTCATTTTATATACTTCAGCAAATAAAGGCGATCTAGAAGGACAAAGAGGCGTTGGGCTTCCAACGAAATTACAAATTTTAAAATGATTACTAATGTGAATTTATTTTTTTAATTATTTATTTTTTTAATTATTTATTTGATTTAAAGAATTAATTACAATTAAAATTTGAAGGCAAAACAAAGTTTGCCGGGCCAGCTAGTTTTAGTATATAGACAAAAGGGTTTTAAAGCTCTGAAGTTCTGAATTTTTTCCCATGCAGTGTTTTTTTTATTTGATTTTCTCTTGCATTAAAGTATTCAGTGTTTATTGTATTGTATTGTATTGTATGTAGCGTGTCTGTCTGTCGTCCGTCGTTCTACTCACTCATTTAACGGAAATTCATGTTAACTGAAAAATAAAAAGAAACTCGGAAATGTTGCCGTTGAAACACACAAATGTCTACTGCCTGTTGTTTCACATCCCTTGAGCGTAGTAGTAACAACAGCGTAGTATCAGTAGCAGCCGCAGTAGTAGTTGGTAGCAGCCAAAGTATGAGAAACAGCGAACAAATTAATGTATATACAACTTTTTATGCGTTTTTATGGCTCACATTTTTATATATTTTGTAGTATAAAAACTGTTCAGACTGTTGCTGAAGTTTAGTTCTATGATGCCTGTCCATTAGAGTGGCATTTTTTTGCTTGAGGAAAATTTATTCGCAAATTTTAGTTTATTGTTCAGATTACTGTAACACTATATCTTAAAGTCAAGTTGTGCGAATTTGAGAAAAATCAGAAAGCTTTAACCCTTTGGCAGCCGGCGAACACAGTTTTCGATTTTATACATTATTTCTTAATTTTTTTTTATAAAAATATATCTTGCGACAAGAACTAAAAGTCGAGTGGCGCAAATTCGATGCGCAGCTGCCTCCGACTTTTTTTTTAGGAGTCGAGCGGCTAGTTTCGGCTTAGCTGAATAAACCAGCTTAGACGATATATTTATATTTTTTTTTTTTTGAATTCATCCAATTTTACACACATACTGCAATTTAAATACGTTGATTTTTGATTTAAGGCACAGAATTATTAGTAAAACTAAAAAAAAAGTTTTTATATATTGGCAACACTGTAATCAAGAGGGCCATATTGAGAATATGCAACTCTGTGGCATTGCAAATATTGCCGTTGCTTTTTTCGAGAATTATAATTCTGACCACTATGAAAATCGTTTGAGCTAATAATGCACAGTGGTTTCAAATATAACTTTTCTTGGACAAAATTCAATTTTTCTTACATTCACTTTTCGTTTCTTTGTTGTTTCAATCTAATAATAAACATTTCAAAACAGCAGAAAACAGACTTTGAATTTGTAAATACTCATTTACTGTTATAATACAACAAACTGAAGTTGAAGTTTATAAGTAAATCTAATATAAGAAAAAAAAAACAAGATTTTTTCAAAGGGAATGTATCCTAATGTGGCCCTACATCTGGTATTTGGGTTATATAAAAAAAACCAAGTGTAATATTCCAAATCCAAATACATCAGCTTATATGCTAATGTTTTTTCATCTATATATCATTTTCTTGTGGCAACTAATATAAAAAATGTATAAAACAATTTTCAAACCAACTCAATAGGTCTGCATTAGGGAACATGTACCCTAAGTGGACCTAGAATTAAAACATTTTAAAAAGGTATAGAACAGATAGAAACTTTTATTGTAATATACGTAACGAATGTTTCTTATATGTCCATTTTTAGTTTTTGTTGTATTAGCTACACATTTTAATCGATTTTTGCGGGTTGTGACATGTATCGACAAAGAATAGATATAGATTTTATATCATATGAACCATTTGGACCAATATGGTCTCAGACCCCAAACTTAAAAAATATTAATATTGTTTTCATAATTTTTTATCGAACGCTATTGGACATAGGGATACAAATTTTGGTAGGAAATGGTACAATCCTTCGCGTTTCAAGGAACATTTAGATATTTGGAATTCATTCAATAGAAAATTAGAAAATTAAGAAATAAACTTTTATTTCCATAAGTACCTGACCTTAAAAGCCGGATTTAGAGGAATTCTAAGAAACTAATAAAAATTTAAATAATAAAAAGATCGATGCATATTAAAAGCCAAATTTTAATATTAGCTCCGGTTTTAAAAAATACGAAAAATATTTTTTTTTTTAAATTTCATGTTAATTCATATACCCGAATAAACTACGAATAACTTTTAATATGAATTTAAAGTATGAACTTTGAGACTTGCAATTAAAGTTATAATTTTATTTATCTCTATTTTTTTGTGAATTCTATAAAATCTTATAACTTTTTTATTGTAATTAGGGACGTATAAAAAATGTTTTGAATGAGACAAATTTGATGTACATTATGTACTTTTTATGTATAAAGATGTGATCAAAAACTTTTCCAGCTTGTAAAACTTTAATATGCAGAAAATTAATTCAGTTTCTTTTTTCCTGTGAAAAGCTATTTTCTTCCAAAAAATAAAAAAAAAAATTCAAAATGGATTCGCCAGTAGACCTATAGGCCAAATTATGTATTACAGATTGATAGATATTTGCTTTAGCAACAAATAAAAGTTATAACAAAGAAATCTTAACCCGTTAAGTAAGTACATACAAAGCTCCAAAGTTTGAATTAAAATTGCGAATACCGCCTGCTATAGGGCGCAATAAGTATACAAAAACTTCAGCTGAAAAATGACAAGCATTATGTGGGTAAAGTTTTTAATTTAGAAGAGCTCATTAGCAGTATAAAACCGAATTGAAACCGATATTAGATGCTCTTATTCCTCAAGGTTTTATGCATTGAGAGGAACGATGACAGGGCTACGTTGACTATACACTCAAAAAATAAGTTAGTACAAAAGTTTTTAGCAAATTTTTTTGCTAAAATCGTGTTTTCAGCTTAAAATTTTTGTTATACTTATTCAGCACTTAACTGTTTTATACTAATGCTTTACTTGTGAAAATAATTGTCTATTAATAAAATAAAAGACAAAAGAAAATATTTAAATTTAATATGTATTTCTATAATAAATGTTAATAGATTAATAATCTAGTGTGGTCAAATTGCAAAACAAACATATACAGACATGTAGACAGAGTAAAGCGAAAGACAAGACACACATCTTAGGTAGATTTGTATGGTTCCTTTTTCTTATTGCAAAAAAGGGTTGTTTTTTTCGTTTCGTTTGTTTTTGTTCATTTTTTCGTTTCGTTTCGTTTCGTTTCTATAATTATCTTCGGCAGTTGCGTTTTTTAAAAGAAAGCATCATTTAGACTACCATTGATGTAAGTAGTTGAAAGAAAATTTTTGTTATGTTATATATATTTATAGCTGACCAGGCAAACGTTGTTTTGCCTTCACAATTTTAATTGTAAATAATTCTTTAAATCAAGAAATTTCTTTTACGCAAATAAATAATTAAAAAAATAAATTCACATTAGTAAATCATTTTAAAATTTGTAATTTCATGGGAAGCCCAACGCCTCTTGTCCTTCTATCGCCTTTATTTGCTGAAGTATATAAAATGAATAGCTGAAAACAACTGCCATAACAACTGCGACGTCACCTATTACCGGTGCATTAAAGCGCCGCTCATGCTCACCAGCCGCTGTCTGGTCAGCTCTTATCACAACCGTAAATTCATCTGTCGGCATCTGGTCTATGGCTGTTTTGAATAGACGTATGAGGCTGTTGTGTTCGTGTAACATAGCTTGAAGATTAACATAGGTTTTTTGTAAGAACGCTAAAACAATTTTTGAACAACATTATTAAATAACCTTGCAAAAAGTCTTGAATGTGATAATTTATTTTAATGCTTATTTGTTTCTTTGCTTTTGGTACCACGCCCATTTATCCCATTCCGCCCATTTTCAGTTCGACTACTAATATTTGTAATTGATGGACTCGTACAAAATTTGAAGGCTATATTGCTAATATAGAACCCTTGATATTTAATATTAATACTAATTTTGTATATGAGCTAAATAATCACTTTGTATGGGAGCTGCCACGCCCACTGGTATTATCCCGCCCAATTTTCCCATGACTATTCATAATATAATCAACGTGCACAAATTTCTAAGACTCTGGCTATTATAGAACTGTAGACATATGATATTAAATATTACTTTGTATGGGAGCTGACACGCTCACTGGTCAGATCACGCCCATTTTTCCCATGGCTATTCACATTAACAAATAATCAACGTGCACAAATTTCTAAGACTATGGTTATTATAGTACTGTAGATATATGATATTAAATATTTACTTTGTATGGGAGCTGCCACTCCCACTGGTCCGATCCCGCCCATTTTTTTCCTGATTATTCAAATCAGTAACATATGGGATACTGCAATGTTTCAAAACTCTTGCTATCACAATAGTCAAGATATATGATGTTATTCAATTTATGTGGGAGGGGCCACGCCCACTTGAAATATATATAGCCGAAAACCTAATTTGGACTATAACCTTTCAAATGAAACCGGTTTGGGCCAAATCGGTTGGATAGTTTTAGAGTCTATAGAGGACAAACATACAAACATTGTATTTTATTTTCAATTTATAACGAGCTTTCAACCTCCGTATATTTACAAAAATAAAGCAAATCAAACATATTAGCTAGGTTGATACTAGTATTTCGATCTGGCTAAAGATCTCATCAGAACCCGAAGTTTTAGAAAAGCTAGAGCCTATATAATAGGCAGAACTTTAACAAAAAACCTATTAATAATCAATGTTGCTCCATTCTTGTCTTCTTAGTAATCAATAGATTTCTATATATTTTCAGATATTAAATTAATTCATGTCGTCAATGTGGGAAAATGAAAATTTTTATATTTCGTAATTATTGTAAATTATTTTTAAAAGAATCACAAAAATATGTTTTATGATTTTCAGCAAATATATTAACTAAATTACAATTTTTTTACAATTTTTTTGCGTTTTTTTTCAGTTTACTAAAATTCAGCAAAAAATTTATTAATTTTACCAACGCTTTTTTATTTCTAATCTACTAAGAGTTAGCAAAAGTTTTGCTGAATCTACTAATTTGGTTGCTAAAAATCAGCTCGCTGATTTTCAGCAAAAGATTTTGCTGACATTAGCAATTTTTTTGCTAGCACCCTCCTGTCTAAAATTTTGCTGACTCAGCAAAATTTTTTGCTGACTTTACAAACTTTTTTTTTTGAGTGTACTTAAGCTATGACGTGCAATGTTTCACGTTGAAACTTCTTCACCAAAAGAATTGATGAGCATTTAAAAGTCGAAAAATTATAAACAATTTCTTGAAACTTATTTAAATTTTTTTTATTCATTTTATTTTTTTGATCATGGTTTTTAACTTTTAGATCCAAACCAATACCAAATGGACTTTTTTAGAGTTGGGAGATAAATTCACTGAAAAGTAATTTCCATATCGCTGATTATTGAAAAGTTGTATGGTGGTTTACAAGTGAATCCAAAACTTTCCGATATTTTAACATTCGCAGTTTTTTCGATAAGGTTTTTGTGCTGTTTAATGGAATTAAGTTTTGAGAACAGTATTTGAAAAATGGTTGTACTTTTATATAGTTTGAGGTGTACCAAGTTGATGTCAGCGCCCTAATAACGGAATACAAACGTCACAAACTTATAAGGAATTGTCGTAAATTTTTTAAAATGTATGTTTTTTTTGAGCCTGACATTTACAAATATATTTGAAATTAGTCGCAGCTAGCGTATTATGTGAACTGAGTTACTTTGTAAACATCACCTCATAGTAAAAAAGGCAACTTATAAATTTTAAACGCAAACATTTTATGAATTTTTTAAATATTTTGCGAAATTTAATCATTTTGTTTGGCATATTTAAAAAAAAAAACCTTGCTTGAGAACATTGTTATGTGTCTAGAGTGTATCCATACAACGGACTTAATTGATAAAGTGCAAAAAAATTAAATTTTTTTCACTTATAGCGTCTACAGCGGCTGTATCAATTCCGCCAAAACGTACAACATAGAAAAGATTTTAATGAGCTTAATACTAAAATCCAAAAATTATTAAAATTTATAAGGACTTCAAATTTTATGGAGCAAACAAACATTTCATAACCTCAAAAAGCATCCATATATAAAATTTTTAATTTTGCGAACTTAAAAGTATTTAATTTTGGTGGTGTAATATATATTTTAAAATGTGTTAAATGAAATGAGATCTCTAAATTGATGTTGATTGTATTTAATCAATGCAAAAATTGTAATTTTAAAATTTTTAATTTGCTTGAAACTTAAAACTCCCATAATTCTTGTACCTTTAGAGATAAATGATTAACGCGAATGGCTTTAGCATGCTTAAACATCGGATAACATACACACAAAATGTTGATCATGTCATAGAAAAAATTTGTTAAAAATATTTTACCTTAAAGTGTCTTAAGTTTTTGAAGTTAATTAAAGCTAACCGATTTTTCTCAAATTAGTATCACATAACTTTTAGACCTAACTAGTGCTACAATAATCCCAAAAATAATTGATAAAAATCGAGAGTTGGAAAAAAAATGCCGCTCTACTGGGCATGTTGCTTTTTTTATTTTTTTTCTATATAAATAAATTTCCTAAATCCCATTCCCTTTGCCGATGCCAACTCCAAACATTAAACATCTTCAGCCATTTCATCTCCCACAGAATCGAGATTGTCGAGTGTGTAGGCTCAGTTTAAATTACAAATAAATTAAACGAAACTACGGAATAAAAAATAATATGAATGTACGAAATGTATGAAATGTATGAAAGGGTGTATTTAATAGTTGTGGGTAGAAGTTATATTTTTTTTTGGCTTAAAATACGCGTTCATTTACAATTTTGTATTTCCATTATTATTTTGTTTTTTTTTTTGCTTTTTCACATTTTTAATGGCGTAAAATCAGACAATAAAACGAAATCCTTTCGTTTTGAGGGACATTGCTGTAGTATGGATGTGGATTTATTTCTTCCTCACAATTCAATTTAATTTATTTCACAATTGTTTGTAATTGTAAAATTATTAAAACTGACAATTGCAAAAAAAAAAGAGCTCAAACAAACAATCACTAGCAATTATTTTATTATTGCTTGTTTTATTAATAAAGTCATTTAACCAGAAAATAAATATTATCGTTAACGATTAAAAGGTCACTGTATTTATGCCCTACACCACTACGAATTGACGGTATAATAAGTTTATGTTGATGTTTGTAACCACCAATAGCCATCGCATACGAAACGACTTAGAATTAATTTCTGAATAACGATGTCCGTCCGTGCATGTAATCCTAGCGATTAAACTGTAAGTCGTAAATATGTGATGTTATTATATGTAATTTGGCACATTGAACCTCTTGGTCCAATGACAAACTCTATTCAATTAGTTGGAATCCGTTCATAACCACCCTAAGGTTATTGTTTATGTAGGTAAAGACAAGCAAGTGTTGTCAAATAAAATTTCAGACATTTGTCATTTGTTTTTACTGTTCAAAATATTACTAACAATTGTAGTAAAAATTAACCACATATGTTGGTAAACAATAAACAAACATTTTTTTTTTTTAAATAACAACAAATGACAAAAATAAATGTAAAATCATAAAACAGTCATTTGATGTGGTTTGATTTTTTAAATGAACTACAAGGTTGATTAAAAAATTAGAATAAAATTTCCAATTAGAAATGGTTTTAAATGGCAATTGAATTCCTTCGAATTGAAAGAAAATTGGACTACATTTGGATCTAGTACCCATATAAACCCGACTTCCTGTAGTTGCCAAATAATATTTTCAAACCAAATAATATTTTTTTTTTTTTTAAAATTTTGACCAAGAAAAGTGGTGCGTTATAGCCTGATATATTAAATTAAACTGGAAAAACACTTTTTACGAACTTTGGCATAAAGCACTTTTTATAAATCACTGAAATTTTTGCAAAACATATACAAACAAAGCCCGGTATAACGAATACTCGGTATAACGAAGACGCGATTTAACGAACGAACAAATTGTTTAAAGGGACTACCTTATATAACGATTTTTTCAGAAAATGTACTCTCGTGACAACGAACAGTTGGTAAAAAATATAAAAGTTTTACAAGAATAGGAAAAATCATAAAAAAGAAAAAAAAAAAAAAATTGTTAGAGAATCTTGACATGTACCCACCAAACTTACGAATTTCAAAGCAAAAAATAACCTGGATTTGGTAAGCAGTAACTATATTTGTATGCTTCCAAAATAGCGCTTCACCGCCTTGCATACTATAAATCAATTAGGGAAGCCATTCTGTCGTGCTTCCCAGAATGAATTCTTTGAAGCAGTGAATAATGCTTACAATGAAGCAATAAAGTATGCATACCATGAAGCACTTATGTTGTCAATATACAAAATAGCGCTTCTTAGTTCCTAAGAAGGCATGAATTTATTGCTTCTAGGAGCACATGAAAGAAGCGTTTTAAAAGAGACATACCAAGTGGGACATCGCGAACAAAAATCATGCGTTCTTTATTTGCTTTGGAAGCGCCTCGTTATCAAATAATGCTTTTCGGAAGCGCTTCTCGGTAAGCACTATTTATTGCTGGGTTGTCATTGAAATTTAATTGACATTACTTATGGTCAATGCTAATGCCAAAATATGACATTACCATTCCAATGCAAATTCTTCTTCCTTTAAAAATCTAGCTAAAAAAATCATCAGTATTTAATTATAATAAAATTAATTACGATTCTCATTATATCACGGTTACAAACACTTTTCCTCAGAAAGAATTGAAAAATGTATCCAGCGGAAACTCTATCTCTAACATACACTTGGTATCCAACTAATGAATGTGAATAAAGCGCATCATAATGTGATAATTACTTGTGAAAAAGAGATAATATTGTTGATTTACTTGAATAAACGTCACTACATTGCTTGGTCTGTCAAAAAAACAGAGTAGTATTTGGAAGATGACAAAGCCAATTGTGACAATATTTTGTTGTTGTTTTTGTTTTTTCTTTGATATTTTAAATTTTGAATCTCGCTCCTAGACGAGGACAAGAAATTCTCATTGAGTTTGTGATTTAACATAACAAATATCTCTAGAAATTCTAATAACAAAGTCCCCTGAAGATTTCCTTGGGCAGGAATGAAATCCGGATAGGGACACGCCTACATCAGTTTGTTTTTCACAATTTGTTAAATAAGTTTTGGGACTTTAGCACATTTAATTACTATAAATGCAATTAATGTTTATTCCGATGAAAATAAATTTAAATAACAATATGATTAAAACTGGATCTAGTTGAAAAATAAATTGTTCATAGGTATTAGTTAACTCTGTCTCTTCTGATTTAAACAATACATTGTGAATGCTGTGATTGACAAAACTCCACTTAGCTATACTCAGCGATGTGTCGACCGAGGCTCAACTCGCTAATAGGTGATGCTACGAGTCATAGCCTGTTGTATGGCTGTGGGTTTGAAACTCACTACGACACAAAGTAAAAATTTTTCATACAGAACAATTTAACAATTTAAAATACTTTGTTCAATTGCCACATAAAGTAACCACTGGCCAGTCCTTGGAGGGTACGAAACTGCTGCAATCTGGCATATCCATTGTGTCCGTTAAATTTTTTAATAAAAATGTTTTCTTCTTCTTCTTCCTGTAAAAATCTAACTAAAAAAATCTTCACTAATAAATTTTAATACAATTAATTAAGATTGTCATTATATGGCGGTTACAAACACTTTTCCTCAGAAATTTTTTATAATTGACATTGATTGGAGAAATGGTAATGAAATGGACCAATGCCTAAAAATACCAATTGTAATTGACGAAAAAGTAATTGTTTAGAAAAAGTGCTTTGTTTTGGGGAAAAAGATAAAAATTTAAGATCTGAGTCTTAACTTTAAATGTATTCTATGTTTTTTCAGCTTTTATCGCGTATACACTATTCAGACTTGTTTGGTAATTGATTAGTCGTGATGGATCAGCTTGTATAATTATATACTTGATAAAAATACCGAATATTTATAAAATAAGTATACAAATATATTATTTGTATCTAAATTTGCAGATAATTTTTTTTTTTCAAGACAATTGTAATAAACAATTGTAACAATCAATTATAATTATCTGTTAAAGGCATTGGCATTGATCAATGCCAATTAAAACAAAATTTCATTGGCATTGTTTTTAAGCAATTGTAATGCCAACAAATTTATTTACCATTGACATCAAACAATGTCAATAAAATCGTCAATTAATTAGTCCAGTCAATGCACTAGTCCCAAGTATGGTACCCGCTATTGAAGTTTTATTTTTCTTTTTCAATAAACTCTGCATTCAGATAAATGTTAAATGTGCAGTCGATTTTGTACCAAAAGTTGTAGCGATATAACGAATATTTCAATGTAACGAATATGCCTAAAGATATATCATTCGTTATAACTGGCTTTGACGAAACTGGCAAAACGCTTTTCGTAGACTTTTGTAAATGGTTCCAAATAAGTGTTCTGTCATTAATACATTTTTCAACCACTGGCAATTTTTTACTGGTTCGTTTTAAAGATACGACTATGGAAAAAATTCCAACATCGTTATTTTGAGCGTAATCAAATGATTTATTTAAATGGTAGAACATTTGTAATAATATTAATAATAGTGTAAAACAAGTAAAAAAACTATTAATAACGTATGCGGAATGAAATTGCAACACATTTTGCGTAGCTGATTTTAAAAAAAAAGTAATTAAGCTATTCAAATTTTGACTTTAGTTTCGGATAACCACATGTTTTTTTTATGTTACTGCATCAATTTTATAAAAATCAAGTATACGAGTACTTTTTTTAAATGACAAAACTTGTAATTTTTTTGATAATCATTCTTATTGTCGAAAACATTTTCTCTGTTTGTTAAACATGTAGAAAGTCAATGTGTAGTATATTGAATAGAGAATAGATAAGTAAGCAAAAAAAGTACTAAGAGTATTCCTTGCTCCGGTAAAAAGTGCAGTTTAACCGACCTATCAATGACATCGTGGCTTAAGAAAGTAATTGCTGGATAGATCGCTAAATCGCATAGCCAGCTTGATAAAGGACTTTATTCGAAAGAATTAGCAAGCTGTTTCTTAAACGTACACCCAAAAAAAAAAGTCTGTAAAGTCAGCAACATTTTTGCTGAGAGGATCCATCCAGAAAAATTGCTAATATCAGCAAAAAAAAATTGGTAAATTGGTGAATTAAGCAGTTTTTGCTGATATTAGCAATTGTGAAGGGAAGTTCCTTAATTTAAGCAAAAGTGCGTGCGCTTCTTCATACATTCTTTTTTAACAAAATATTTTTGTATAAAAATTAAATGCAACAGTTTGTATTTTTATACATCATAATTTTTTTTTTTTACACAACGCGAACAAAAGTAATGTAGCGAGTAAATAGTCTGGTTATGAGTTAAAGCCTTGTTTTTGCCAGATTTTTAACTAAACCATCAATTTCAATAATTTTTATTTCGGCCTGCATGTACTTAAATTTAAATAAAAATATACTTAAAGCTAACAAAAATTGTACGCATAAAAATTCCTTTGATTGTTTACACTGCGCAACTCGAAAAATAGAACAAGAGTGCCGACTATTGATCCAAATTATTTCGCCCACGCTGATTTCAATGGCGTATCCAGTTTTTTCACTTATCATTACAGTGAATGTCTACAAAATATTTTTAAATATTATTCTAAAAATCTTTATATATTTGTATGAATTCTAAAATAAAATTTGAAAATATTTTGCAGCGTTCACTGTAATAAAAGTTTTTGCTAAAATAACTTTCGCATATATAAACTTTTTTGGCTGAATTTTGGTACACTTAATTTTTTAAGCTATTTACATATTATACTAAAAGATGAACTCATAGGTCGACCTTTTTCGCTACGCTGTCATATAAATTTTACGCACATTTCGGGTTTTTCCCTTGAAGGGCACTTTCTTTTTTATACGAAATAATTGGTCAGACTTGCTTTGTTTTTGCTTATGCACATCGATAGGGAAAATGGGATGATAAATTGTGATAAAATGGTAAAATATAGTAAAAATTGAGAAGGTCCTTTGTGTACACTTAGAATACTCTGTAGGTAAAGACCACTGCAAATGTGGTTGAAAACAAATGAAATTTCACTTGAAGACAGGACGACTTTCATTTCAGTAAATTCAACTACCAATGTCATTTATTTTTTAAGGTTCAAAAAATGAACCACATATGTAGTAAAAAAAACAAACATTTATTTGTTTTATTTTTTTAAATAAAACAAAAAAACTACTGTGTAAAATAAATGTAAAATCATAATATTTAATGTGGTTTTATTTTTAAATGAACTACGATTGTAGTCAAAAATTAAATTTCTTCTACAAATGACTGTTTTTTTTTATTTAAAAATAAAGATACTGTATTACAACTCAAACAACTGCAAATATTTACAGCAGAAGTCCCCTGAGTGTATTTACCATAAAAACTAAGATAAAATATTTGATTTTTAATTAATTTTATGTATAAAAAACTACGTTAAAACAAGCAAAACTTTAATGCAAATTTGCGAAAAATCTGGCCCATAAATGAAAAAACTGCGTAAACCATTAAAATCAGCATGGACGAAATATTTACGATCA
Organism: Delia radicum; assembly: GCA_021234595.1. Classification (NCBI taxonomy): domain Eukaryota; kingdom Metazoa; phylum Arthropoda; class Insecta; order Diptera; family Anthomyiidae; genus Delia; species Delia radicum. The sequence continues at coordinate 198,810,991 of CM037851.1, read as the reverse complement.
ATGGTCGGTCTATTATATTCAATTTTAGGGTGAATCTTGTAGCGCTGTTTTAGAAGTATTGAACAAAGTTATGTTCTTTGAGCACCTTAAACACTTTAGTTTTTTTTTTACTCTAGCGAATATTAGTAAATCAAAATGTTTGGCGACACAGCTTTGAGGTAGTATTAATAACTTAACAAACATTTGAAAACAGTCTAAGAACAAAGGAAATTCTTTGTCAGTTCTATGAAACAATGAGAAAAGACAAAAAAAATGTTCTTTAATATAACCGCGTAAAAGTGTCGCTTTTTTAATTAAGAGCCCAGCAAAATATTGTTAATGTCAACTCATTAATGTTAGCATTACCAATAATGACATATTATGATTATCTTCTGCATTATTTAAAAATACAAAATACTGACTTTTTAATGACGGAATATGGTATTGATTATTTTTAAATCTAAAATAATGACTTACGCATTGCTGCCCCAGGTAAATTAAATATGGAATTCCCACCAATTTTGGAGCTTCTAATCCGCAATATGTGCCAAATAGAACAATAAAGTGTCCTTGATTTTATGAAATTTCTTAAAATTTCTTTTTTCGACCTTTAACCCTTTCTCTATCGACTTTCTGTTTGTGGATATATTTCTATTTTGAATTCAGATTCTTGTTAGGGGTCCTTAAATTGAAAACAAAACACCTCCGCTACTACCCACCAAAAAATGGGTTCGAAAATCGAATTTTTTAAACATCTCAGCCAATTTTCACCACTAAAACATTCGAATAACCAAAAATTCTTTGTTTTATTTTGTTGTGGTCATAAATGAATCTACGTGCCAAATTTCGAGATTTTAGCTTCGACAGTTTAGGAGACACACCAAACGCTGATTTTTTGGAGATAAAGGCTTATAAAAAAAAATAGGAGTTTGTTAACAAAAATCGCGACGGTATTGCCCTCTTGAACAGTTTGTGTATATATTAATTTTTTCCCAACGACCAATATTCTAATGAACATATTTAAACAAAAATATAAAGTTTTATTTCAAATTCATATGTTTATAAAGGGTGGTTAAATTGTAAGGGCCGATGTTGAATGTGAACCACACCTAAACGCCAAGTTTTTTTCCGAATTTTATTTGACATTTCTCTATTTCAGACTTACTCAATTTGAACCATGGAGAGATACACAATCCAACAACGTGTTAAAGTTATCCAGACTTATTATGAAAATGGGCGTTCAAATCAAAATGCATATCGTGCACTTCGTGATTTTTTTGGTCAATTTGATAGTCCAAATGTGCGTACAATCGCAAAAATCGTGGAAAAATTCGAGCAAACCGGGTCTGTAGAAGATGTGAGAACACCAGTGCATGCTCGTACAGTTCGTACTGCAGAAAATATTGCTGCTGTTCGCGATAGTGTGGCTGAAGAGCCGTCCACCTCAACTCGTCGTCGTGCCCAACAATTGCACCTCTCACGCTCGTCGTTGATGAACATTATGCATAAAGACTTGCATTTACACGCTTACAAGGTGCAATTGGCTCAAGAACTAAAGCCTCTTGACCATTCCAAACGTCGTGAATGGGCAGAATGGTGGCAAGAAATGGCAACAGTGGATGATCAATTTTCGAAGAAATTCATCTTCAGTGATGAGGCACATTTTCAACTCAGTGGATTCGTCAATAAACAGAATTTCCGCATTTGGGCGAATGAGAATCCAAGAGTGATTGTCGAAAAACCAATGCACCCACAAAGAGTGACTGTTTGGTGCGGTTTATGGGCTGGCGGCATCATCGGGCCGTATTTTTTCCAAAATGAGGCCGGTCAGGCAGTTACTGTGAATGGTGTTCGCTATCGTGAGATGATAACGAACTTTTTATGGCCCGAATTGGAAGATATGGATGTGGACGATATGTGGTTTCAGCAGGACGGTGCCACTTGCCACACAGCTAACGAAACAATGGCTCTTTTGCGCAACAAATTCAATGGCCGTGTTATCTCACGTAATGGCGATGTCAATTGGCCGCCAAGATCATGTGATTTGACACCGTTGGACTTTTTTCTTTGGGGTTATTTGAAAGAAAAGGTGTACGTCGATAAGCCAGCAACAATTCAAGAGCTAAAGGATGAGATAATTCGGCACATTAACGGCATAGAACCTCCATTATGCCTCAGCGTTATCGAAAATTTGGACCATCGGATGGAGGTGTGCCGCCGTGGCGCGGCGCCCATTTGGCCGATATTTTGTTCCATACATAATTGAGTAATACCAATATATCATAATAAAATAAAATTACAATAATTTCCTAAATAGTTTGTGTTTTATTAAAAATCAACATCGGCCCTTGAAATTTAACCACCCTTTATATACTTATTTAAAAATGTGTACACTATAGTGTACAAGGGTAGTTAAAGGGTTAATTGTGTAATGAAAATTATTTAAGTTCGAGGCCATACTCTACATTTCTTTATTAGGATATTGTCCTTTCAAATAATCTATAAAGTTTTTGTGTTTAATTTATTTACTGACCACTTTCTGGAATGTGTTAATAGATCTATTACGGAAATTTTCCATGTTCCTATCCTCAGAACACGTTTTGAAAGACTTCGAGCTCATATAACAAGTTCTCATTTAGTTTGGCTATTAGGTGATATAAATGTTTGATGTTTGCATTGGGTTGCCACGTCTTTCAAAACGTTTTCTAAGGATGGGAACCTGGAAAATTCCCGAAATAGATCTATCAACACATTGCTGGAAGTAGTAAGTTAATGAATTAAAAATTTAGGAAAATATACATATATATTTACTGTGATTATTTCTTTTTTTGATTTTGTCAGATTATTTCGGTAACGGTATATTAAGAATAATGCTATATATATAAGCCTTATTTTCAAACGTCTGGCGTGCCGCAGGGCAGTGTTTTGGGTCCACTTCTTTTCAATTTGTTTATTAATGACATTTCAGCTTGCTTTAAAAAATCGAAATTTCTTTTGTATGCGAATGATTTGAAAATATTTCGTAAAATTTCCTCATTTCAAGACGTTTCTGAATTATAGGTTGATTTAAATAATCTGGGTGCATGGTGTACGTTAAATATCTCACATCTTAATCTTTCTAAATGTTTTCATGTTTCATTTAGCAAATCTCTGAATCCTATTATATCAAATTTCAATATTAACAACCAAAACTTGAAAACTGTTAAGTCTACACTTGATCTTGGCGTGGTTTTCGACTCGTCGTTTTCTTTTGTAACACATGTGGATTATATTATCCCTAAAGCTTATAAAATGCTGGCATTTTTGAAAAGAAATTCTACTGATTTTTCTGATCCTAATACTTTGAGGTTAATTTATACCTCGTTTGTTAGATCAAAGTTAGAGTATGCTGCAGTTATTTGGAATCCCTATAACAATACTCATGTCACTCGCGTTGAGAGAGTACAAATAATTTTCAATAATTCGCTTTAAGGTCACTTATCTTTGTTGATCCCATTCCTTCTTATAAATAGAAATGCCTATTATTAGGTTTTGCAGACTTTAGCATATCGTAGATTATACCAGTCAGCGTTTCTTGTCATTGATATAGTAAATGGTGTAACTGACTGTCCTGATTTGCTGTCTCTTATTCCATTTTATGTCCCTCCTAGAAGCGTAAGATTCATTGATATTTTTAATGTGACACTGCATCGCACTAAATATGCTCTTAATAGTACGCTAACTCGTACGTTTATTAATTTAAATGAAATCAATTTTATTCTGCAACAGAATCATGAACGCAAATCTTATATAGAGTTTTACATGTCCAAGGATAAATTTAAGCTGTTTCTTAATATAGTTTTTAAGTAATTAAGCTATATTATATTGAAGATATTATATTTATTTATATTAAATTTTTGATTTAATCATAGCCTGTAAGGAATTTTTGTTTCCATAGACTGAATAAATGAAATGAAATTTCATTTATTCGGTAACGGTATTTTAGCGATAACGGTATTTTAGTTATGTTGGCAAGGGTATTTTAAAGGTATTGATATTTTAGTTATATTTCTAACGATATTTTACTGATAACGGAATTTCAATTATTGCGGTAACGGTATTTTAGGAATAACGATAGTCAGTTGAAAGGGTTTTGAATCGATAACGGTGTCTTAGCGGCATTGCCTGCCATCCCTGAAATTAACCCATTAATAAAACCGATATTTTTTGAGGGATGTTGTTGAAACTACTTGATACGGTCGTGAAGGCCTAAAAATAATATTCTTAATAATATTCAAGTAAATGAAAGTTGGAATAAAACCAACGAAACATTGAGTGCCGAGATTAATTAATTTGTTGTATTCACATCTTTAAAATATTGGCTGCCCAATCAATCTACATTTTTAGGATATCTGAATTTCATAATAATATTATTACATTAAGGGTTTTCACAAGGTGTACTAAGTGTTGTATATGTTGTATTGTAAAAATAGAAATGGTAACATTTTATTTTCAATTCGACGAAGATTTTGGGTTTCGTTTTTATTCTGTTAGCATACTTGAATATAGTACACTAAACAAATGTACAAATATAGTATATATGTATATCATATATCATCAGAAATAAAATGTTACCATCTCTACTTTCGATACGACTATACAACACATACAATATTTAGTACACCCCTTGATAAAAAACTTATTAATTAATATATTAAAGTGATTTCATATTACAATCGAGTCTTGTCACAACACGAAGAAGAAACACAATTGTATTGAAAATTGTTTTTGAGTATAGAAAAAGTTATTCTGATGCTTAAAAAGCACTTAAATAAATTATTAATGTAATAATATTGTTTTGAAATCCAAATACCCTAGCAATGTTTTATGATAGTTTGCATCTTGTAAAGTGTACTCTCAATGGTTTTGCATTATTTAAATAAAAAATATTATATAAAAATGCATATTTATAATTTTCTTAGATACAATGTAGATTTTCATCATAGGGTCATATAGACCCAACAGCACTTTAGGGTTAATGTTCTGAAATTAAGTAAATAAGTATGTGCGTCAGATTATTCAAGTTCAAGATCAAGTGTTTTTTGTTAAACAAAAAACCATGTAATGTTATTTATTAATTCAAAATGTCTTCATCCGCTAATATAATGCAGATTTTATCTGATGGCAAATTCTTACACGTTTCATTTCGAGTCACCGAAAATCCTCAAAAGATCAATGTAGAAAGGGTAAAAAGATATAACAAATTTTTAATTTTTGAATTAAAAAGATCAACACTTTAGAGTTAATGATCTGAAATTAAAAAAAGAATATTCTTTTTTGACATTAAAGATAATATCAAGTAGTTTCAACAATATCAGCCAAGAAATATCCGTTTTATTAATGGGTAAAAAGAGATTTTTAAAAATCTCGTAAAATTTGAACTTTGACCATACACGGTTGCAATTTAAAGTACTTCTTATTTGCCCTAATTTTCAGTAATAAAGTATTTATTCTTGTGTGCCTAAATTCCAGCCAAATTCATGTGGAATTGAAAAAGGTAAAAAAACTTGACAAATATTGATGTTTCTCGAAATCCGCTAAAAAAAAAAATTCTGCACTAGCGAAATGAAAAAAATAAACCTTACAATATTTGTATTTTTAATTCCTAATAAAATCTTAAAGTCCAATTGTTGAATTTTTTAAAAATTTAAAATTTAAAAATAAATAACTAAAAAAAATTTTTATGGAGCACCTCAGTGTCCGGGCAGGGTCCCTGCTTGTTGACAAAAATACTTTAAATTTGATTCTTCTTAGTTTAAGCGAGCTTAAGATCATTTATTTATTAATTATTTATTTCCAATATTTCGTCTCTACATTGGGTGACTTCTTCAGGGAACAATTATTACAATTTAAAAAACTTATTACAATTTAAAATTGTAATAATTGTTCCCTGAAGAAGTCACCAAAAGTGAAGACGAAATATTGAAAATAAATAATTAATAAATAAATGATCTTAAGATCGTTTAAACTAAGAAGAATTAAATAAAAGAAGATAAAAGAAGATAAAAGAAAATTTAACATTTTTACTTTAAATTTGTTTAAAATAAGTTTAGGCGAAAAGGTTAAACACTCCCAGCAAAAAATTTCCAAAAAGGTAAGCGGGTTTGTAATCAAGCATTTTGGGCAGAACGCATTCCTTACTAGATTACCTACTCGATTCTTTTAACAGGGCGTGAGACTAAAATAATTGATTCTTTAGAATTGATTATTTTTTTTACCGAAGAACCATTTACTTTATATTTTTAAGAACTACATACATTTTTTAATAAATAAATAGTTCCATTGTAAAACTACGAAGTACTTACACAAATAAAATAAATAAATAGTTCCCTAGAAAAAATAAGAAGTACTTACATTAAAAAAAGGAGTAGTTTCATAAGTAAATTCAACTTTTTCTCACACGTAATTCTCCTACGTCACTCAAATATAACGATCAAAACTCATGCGGAAATAAAATCCTTAAAAGTGAAGCATCGAATTGTTATGATAACATGGGTTTTTCATAATTTTGGAGCTATAAACCTCGAAAATATAAATTTTTCAAAAAAAAGAACAATTCAAAATTGAAAAACCAAAATATGACTCACGCACATTCACCCTCGAAATTTTTTTTTACACTCACTCACGATAACGTCAGTAATTTCAACTTCCACTCACAATTTTCTGCTCACGTGCGCTTCCCTTATTTATACCTAACCACAGTTTAACAAAATTTAGGCAACATGTAATTTCTGTTTTTAGTATTATTTTCCTGCAAATAAATATTTGTTTGAAAATATATATGAGATAAATTCTTTTTTCAAAATTAGGAACTACTTCCAATAACGTCCTTTTATTAAGAAAAAGTATATGATTACTTCTTGAGTACAAAAAGTTATACATACAAGTTGATAACATTGTTATTTTCTTTTAAGTAAATAATTACTTTGTTATTGAGTTCATGCTTTCTGGTTTAAATTTAAGGAACTGATTACAATACTACTTGCTTTTTTGGCTCTATCGTTGGAATGAGTTTGGTATTGCAGTTACTAAATTTGGCAATGAGATATGTAAACAAGTGTGGGCATCACCTTCTTTTTGGAATGTGTAATTTTTTCCTGGGCTGCTGTTGCTGTCTCGTAAATTTAAATAAATTTGCCTACAATTAATCGCAAGACGTTAGACTATTTTTTCTTATGATGTAATTTGACAATTTTTTAAAACGTTAATTTATCAACTTTTGGATTTTCCCAAGACTTATTTTATTTAGAAAAGAATAGCAATAAAAAGTTGCTTTAAATAGAGAAAGATCTCTTTAGTTTAAAATTTTTAGTATTTTTTACAATTTATACAAAAAATTTCAGATATCAGCAATACAAAGCGATTAAAAAAAATGTAATTAAAGAACGAAAACACGTTGTTAACAAGTGCGTTTTTAAGCATTCGAAAACCGGGTTTTCAAATATTTCGAACATTTTTCAACACTACTTGCAATTGTGTTTGGGATAGTCGTTTATTACCATTTATATGGTTGGGTACGTATGAGTGATTATATATCACTCATACGCATAGTGGTCAAACCTAATAATTTTGATTAAATGATGTATCGAAAATATTGAGGCTGGATTATCAATTTAGATTATAGGAAACAAAAAGTTCACTATAAAATTTCCCTAATTTATATACTATTTCTTTTCATTTAAGTACTAAATATTTCGTTTTAGTCAAAATGACTGTTAAAATTAAATAAATATAATTTTTTTTTTTTTTTAATAAAGTTGCATGCATACTATCAGTTAAAACCATAAGTGTACACTCAAAAAAAAAAGTTTGTAAAGTCAGCAAAAAGGTGTAAAGTCAGCAAAAAGGTCAGAAGGATGCTAGCAAACAAATTGCTAATGTCAGCAAAATCTTTTGCTGAAAATCAGCGAGCTGATTTTTAGCAACAAAATTTGTAGATTCAGCAAAAGTTTTGCTAACACTTAGTAGATTACAAATAAAAAAGCGTTGGTAAAAACTAATAAATTTTTTGCTGAATTTTAGTAGACTGAAAAAAACGCAAAAAAATTGTAAAAAAATTTTAATTTAGTTAAAATATTTGCTGAAAATCATAAAACATATTTTTGTGATTCTTTTAAAAATAATTTACAATAATTACCAAATATAAAAATTTTCATATTCCCACATTGACGACATGAATTAATTTAATATCTGAAAATATATAGAAATAAGTATATATAACATAACAAAAATTTTCTTTCAACTACTTACATCAATGGTTGTCTTAATGATGCTATTTTTTCAATGACGAAACTGCTGAAGATAATTCTAGAAACGAAACGAAAAAATAAACAAAAACAAACGAAACGAAAAAAACAACCCTTTTTTTTGCAATAAGAAAAAGGAACCATACAAATCTACCTAAGATGTGTGTCTTTGTCTTTCGCTTTACTCTGTCTACATGTCTGTATACGTTTTTTTTATGGTTGATTTTTTTAATTGTCTTATTAGAGTTGTCCTTTTTAGTATCACTTTCCTCTTCTCTACTACATCTTGACATGCCGCGACATCTGCTTATCAGCACATTTTTTTTAGCAAAATTAATTAGTAAAACATTAGTATATTAGTAAAGCATTAGTATAAAACAGTTAAGTGCTGAATAAGTATAACAAAAATTTTAGCTGAAAACGCGGTTTCAGCAAAAATATTTGCTAAAAAATAGTATTCCTGATTTACAAGACGTTTTACTAACTTTTCTACTAACTTATTTTTTTGAGTGTATGTACACATGTTCTATAAATAGTATTAAGAATAGGTTTATAACCGTCACATTTGCTGTGTCATTGTACTGACGTATACAAATAAAAAGAAGAAATAAACTATTATTTGATTTTTTGTTTGTGCAATAGTATGCTTATGTATTAGTACAAGTGCGCTAGTGTGTGTATGTGACATATAAGCCTAACTTGATACTACCACTACTACCACATTACATACAATAGTGATATGGTTGGTTAAGTTAACTGGCTGCTAACAAAAATATAGGTGGATTGGCTGGGAGATTAAATGGTAGACTGACTTTTTTGTTGTTCGTTGTTGTTGTTGTTGTTCGTTGTAACAAAGAACAACAGCAACGATAACGAGGAACCGATTTTTAAACAATATTTTACTATGTGATTGTGCTTGTGTGTGTATGAGAGTAGATGTGTGTGTGTGTTTGTGTGTTTGCAAAACGCATTTGTGTTACAATGTTTACACAAATATTTACGGATAATCTGTTGATTTCAAAGCTAAGGGATTATTATGCAATTTTTCTTCATTTTGTGCTGCTTTTTTCTTTCTTTTTTATGATAATCATCATCATCGTAGTCGTCGTCGTTGTAACAAGGACAGCAAACAAACAAAAAAACAATTACAGTTTAGTTGTTATTGTTGTTATCTTCAGAGTTTTAAAAAATGTGTTCATTTTGGCAGAAACCAATTGAATATTAAATGTTTAAGATACTACAAGAGAAAACTCTGTAAAGGAAGATATCGAACCCGCTATTTTTAACAAACTTTGTTGTAGAGGCGCAAAAAAAACGTGATACGAAATTTTTTAGTTGACCAATCTTACGTTTAAGGGTTAAACAGTGGTATGAAAAAACTTAGTAAGTGTGAAAACATGTTCGAAATTTACAAAAAATTTATTTTTTCACAAGGTTAAAGTACTCAAGATAACCAACATTTTTTAGGCGAAAACAGCTCTTCGGGAAAAATTGCATAAAAACCAAACGATTTGAATATTAGAAAAAACTCAGAAATATTTACGTATAAATTAAATAGGCATTAATATGTATTATTTTTAGCTTAATTTTACAACAATTTCTTAATAAAGCGCCAGTTTAAATGTTACTTAAAACACATTATTTTAATAACTACACACAGAGAAAAAAAGTACCAACCGAATTGAAAAGTTGATATTAATGGTTACAACTTATAAATTCATTTTATACAATGATATTAACATTATATTTCTGAATATTTGGGTGTTGCAACTAAAATTCAGTTGAATAACTGAACTTTGTTATGCAAAAACTAATGAAAATTTGTGCCAACAGTCTGAAATTCGTAATAACCGAATTTGAGTCCTAGTAACCTAATTTCTGTTGGCAAATAGCTTAATTTTTCTCTGTCTGTAGTATACTTAAAAGTATAGATATTTAATATCAAACTTGTCTATAATTACATTAAACTAGAAAGAAATGATCTAAAAACACGAAATATGGGGTACTTTTTGACCCCACTTAAATATCCCTAAACATGAGATTGGTCAGCTAAAATAACAAATACATGTCGCTTTAGTGTTTATTCTTTACAACGTATCCAAAGCTCATTAAGATCTGAGGGTTCGGGAAGGAATACCTTTCTTGTAAGCAAAAGTTTTCCGTTTGCTTTAACGCCAACTTTAACAAGCAAATTTATTGTTGGTTTCTATATAAAAATTGAATTGAAAAGTTCGTTTATTTTTAACGGGACATTCAGTATCAGGACGAAATTTATTTTCATAAATTTCTCCATAAATAAAATTTGCTTATATACTTATATAATTTGCTTTCATAGATAAAGAAAATTCTCAGAAATTTTTAAAACAACTTGACAAATTTTATTCTTACTGTTTAATTTGTCAATATCTCTAAAGGTCCCTTGAGGACCTAAAAACGAGCTTGTGTGAGATTTTAGTAATATTCGGGTAGGAGAAATAAAACAACCTAATTTGCTTTTAAAAGTTGTACTCACAAGTTGTACGGCACGGATATTAAAAAATTTAGGGATTCAGGCCTTTTAATATTAAGATCATAAAATGTAATTTATCGTTAACATAGAAAGTAAATAACAAACAAGTTTTAACGAACTTTCCAAGTCGGATTTTTGTAAATGGTAAGAATTTTATTCAAAATTATAATAAAGATAATTGATGCCATAAAAAATAACAAATAAGAATGAAATGTTTAAATTAAATGTTGATAATGTTTGCTAAAGTGGTAAATTGTTTGTTTGCTTAAGTGAATATTTTCTTATCTTTTTAATGAATTTCAAAGATTTAGCATTTTTTTAAATTTAGCACTGTAAAATAAACACAGAAGAGCTTAAATTAAACGCATTCAGAATGTGTTTACAGTTACTACATGGAGGTCATTCGTTAATAGTCATTTTAATTGTAACTGTACACTCAGGGATCTTCTGCTTTAAAAATATGTAGTTGTTTGGGTTGTAATACAGTTTCTTTATTTTTAATGTCAGTCATTTGTAGAACAAATACAATTTTTTACTAACGTTGTAGTTCATTTAAAAAAACAAACCAGTTCAAATGACTGTTTTATGGTTTTACATTAATTTTTTGCATTCGTTTTTTGTGATTTAAAAAAAAATAAAAAAACTAAATGTTAGTTTATTTTTAACTAACATATGTGGTTCATTTTTACTACAATTGTGGTTCATTTTTTTTAGCATTAAAGACAAATGACAATGTTAGTTGAATTTACTGAAATAAATAAATAAATAAGTCGTCCTTTCTTTAAGTGAAATTTCAATTGTTTTTATTTACATTTCCAGTGGTCTTCACCTACATAGTATTCTAAGTGTAGTTGTTTTCCTTTGCATAAATATTAAATGACTATTTTTGACAGTCATTTAAAAAAATAACTAACCAAAAATACTGTATTGTAGTAACAGTTATTTTGATTAGTTGTTTTGTTTTTTTTTAACTTTAACGCACATTTATGACTTGTGCGTTAAAGTTAATTCTTGGTAGTTTATTTTTTTTTTTTTTTTAGTTTTGCAAATAAATAAAATGAATCCAAATAATAAGCAACAAAATCAGTCATTGTAAGAAATTTCTATAGTTTAAGTATTTAAATCAAACCCTTAGTTTTCTTAAATGATGTGTTTAAGTTTCAGACGTTTTATCAAAAATATATTATTTTAATATAGGCGTAAACGTGTTTCTTCATTATTTGCAAATCGTTTAACTATTTTTTGATTATTTATTCTATATTCTATAATTTTGCAGAAAACTTGGCAAAGATATGTAAGTTTTGTTTTATTATTTTTTTGAATAATTGTGCTCCTTATGCCCAGTTTTTCACTTCGTATTTAAATGCCATTTGGACTTTAAGTTCTATTTAAATACAAATGTCAGTTTTTAACTTAAAATTTAAATCACATTTAAGTGACCATGGTGGTAAAACAAACAATAAAAAATAAATTAAATTACAGCAGCCAATAAAAAGTCAACTTCCGATGAAATTTTCACTTCTCTTCATTTTTATTTTATTAATTTACTTATAATTTATATTTTATTTCTATTTATATATATATATACATATTAGAGTTAATTTTGAAAAATAGATTTTTGGATATTATCACTTTTTAGAAGGTTTTTGTATCAATAAAAATATTGGCGTATTTTTTTTTTTTTTTTAATTCCAAGTTAATTCAAAATCAATTTAATACAAATGAATTGAAAATGAATTGCAATTCATTTTTCTAATTCATTTGAATTAATTCAAAATCAATTCAAGTCAAATGAATTGGAAATGAATTGCAATTCATTTCGCCAAACTCACTTGAATTGAAAATGAATTGCAATTCATTTTGTCGAATTCATTTGATTTAAAATGAATTGCAATTAATTCCAGCCAAATGCATATGAATCGATTCAAATTTCATTCAATTCGTTTTTTGGCGAAAAGAATTAATTCAAAATTTTACTAATTCAGTGCATGAATGATTCGCGAATTAATTCAAAAATGAATGATTCAGTCACAGCTCTGCTATTTATATATATTGCCTAATGCTTGAAATTAAAAATAATCAAATTCGGTCGATGCATTCAGAAGTTATGTGTAAAAATATGAACTTCTTTTACAATTTCGTTAATTTTCTATTAAACTTTTATTATTTGGACCTAGTTTGGTATAAAATGTTGGTAAAAAAAATAAAAAGTCGTTTTAGGGTTAAATTTATTTTTATGGCAGCCAGATTTTTTTTTTTTTTTTGAGTTGCCACATTTTTTTGTGGCAACCCTAAACAAAAGCTAATCGCAAGAGCTAATTGCATAATCTTCACCATAGATAGGTTTATTAATACGATTTTAATAAAATAAAAACTATTTAGAAAATATATTAAAACTAAAAATAATAGTTAAATTGTCTTAGAACATATCGAACACCCAGTTCAAAAGTGATTCAACTCAAAATTTTAATTTTTCGGTTTTATATGCTTAAACTATGCACAATATACTTGTTTATCTATAAAAAAAAAATATCAAAATATTTTGTTGTTGTTAACGTTGCTAAAAAACAGTTATGTCTTTCTTTATGTTTCAATTGGTATGAAGTTGCAAATATTTTTTTTCAATTTCTGAAAAATGAAAAATTTTGAGTTGAGTTACTTTTGTACTAGGTGTGCGATATACCAATTATGATGTATTTTTATTTTAAATATCTACTGACTTTAAAATATGTTTTGTTTAAACATTAGAATTTATATAAAATGCTTTCACTTATAATTTACTTGCAATAATTGAAGTCTCAAAAATGATTCTAGTTAAATAAATGGGTAAAAAAAGACAGTTCAAATTTATAGTACTCACTAATGACATTTAGTTTTATCAAACAGCGTGAAGCCTTAACCTTCAAGAGGCCCCAATAGTTTTCTTGGGCTTATTCAAATTTGATAGTTTTACTTTTTTTATTTCTTAAAAAAATAATGTATAGTATCAAAAAAATCATGGAAATAAGTAGTTGAAGTACTTAAAACCGTCATGCAATGTTTAAAAACCTAACTAATTTTGATATACAAACAATTTTATAAAAATTAAATTCAGAAGGATTTGCATATCTTTGTTTTCATAGTTTGAAAATGAGATTTTTTAATTATGAAAAGTTGCGTCATTGATGTATCGTAAAATTTAACGTTGCCTACTCACAATGACAAATGTGGCTGATTCTTTTTATTTGGAATCAAAATTTCTAAAAAAATCAATTTTTTGTTTTATTTTTGACCATATTAGCATTGGTAGTTGTTTTTAAGTAGTTAAAATTACTACAATTTTAGTACTTTTTATGACAAAGACAGTCATTGCCTCTTTAACTACATTTGTAGTCATTTTAACTATAGTTTTAAGTCATTTCTACCTTCTTAATTTCGTGAGTGCGATACATAAAATGTTTTGTGGAACAATGTTTGAAGCCCTTCATATTTCACTACCTTTCATCTCTCTACTATCCCCTTTCCAAAGAAAGCAACACAGTAATTAATATTAAGAATTTCCTGAGCGTTGCTTCTCTTTATATAAAAAAAAAAAAAATAGAAATAAATTTTAATTAAGATAAAATTTTTGTTGCTTTTCAATAATTTGCTAAAAGTTTTCACGCTCCTAGGTAGCTTTTTAATTTCGGCCCACTTTAGCGCACATGTTCACTAATGTGAACATTTGGAGTTTTTTTTTTAAAATTAATATTTATATTAGTTGCCATCAGAAATTTATCTATAGCCCAAAAATTTCAAATATGGAATAGTCAACAAACAAGAAAGGACTTTTGATGGGTTCACTTCGATTGCCATAAAGTTGTGATAAAGGCGGCAAAGTAAATTCAAATAAGTGAATTTTTTTTATTTTCAATTTATAACGAGCTTTCAACCTCCGTATATTTACAAAAATAAAGCAAATCAAAACATATTAGCTAGGTTGATACTAGTATTTCGATCTGGCTAAAGATCTCATCAGAACCCGAAGTTTTAGAAAAGTTGGAGCCTACATAATAGGCAGAACTTTAACAAAAAACCTATTAATAATCAATTTTGCTCCATTCTTGTCTTCTTAGTAATCAAGCACGTGGTTAGGTCTTTTCCTAACAAGCATCATGACGTTACTAAACTTTGAAGACCAAAAATGTTCTATTTATATAAAAAATTTTTAGTATGTACTCTGGCTCAAGTAATATTTTTACAGTTATATTAGTTAGCTGCCCAATTCCACGCTTAAGGGTTAAAATTGGGGGTCAAAAACAACCCAATTTCCCCTTATTTGCGCTTTTTTCAAGCTTGAATTACAAACTTACTAATCCCAAAATCCCCAAATCCTAAATTACTGTTAATGTTCTTTTAGAATTTTCACGAGGAACGTTATACAAATTTTGGTACAAAGGCGAAAAAATTCAATTTTATAAGTTTGTGTTTAAATCCCCTTAGGCATGATTTTTGGAAATTCCTGCTTGCAGGGGTCAAAAGTATCCCCACTGATGGCATGACCCTTTTAGTAAGTAACCTAAATTTGAAATTGTCGTAATTATTTATTTGTGACGTTGGATAATTCGAGACTTTGCATTTTTCCCCATACTAATGCATTTTCAGAATTTGTAACTATTTTATTTTTTTTATTTTATTAATTAATAATCATATAATTACAAATTATATCGTATTACAATAACCGAGCACTATCTACTATGGCCTTCGGCGCGTTGTATCGAAAACAGACCAGTGCCTCTGGTGGGAATCGAACCCACGACCCCCGCACATATAAGCCAGCACGCTACTAACTAGGCTACCGGGGCGCATGATTTGTAACTACTGTGTCTTGTTGCTTTATAAATGGTTATCACTTTGAGCAATCTATATTTTAGAAAGCGTATTTTTTATTACTTTTATGTAGCAAATAAAAAAAATCGTACAATAAAAGTTTCTATTAGTGTTCTTGTTTTTTAAAAAAATATTTTCTGGGCAATTTTAACGCTTTTTCATGTTGCTTCATGCTTGGCATATATTGTAAATTATTAATTTATTTGGACATTACTCAGCGGAAGTACAATAAAAAACGCAACAAAGCCTTATCAAACTTAAATAATGGGCTGCGCTTCAAAGGTTTCCGCTAAGAAACATTATGCTACTAAACCACTCATTAAAAACCACGGCTGTCATCATATTCCCTAATATCTTTGTATATAATTTTTTACATAATTTCTTAAATGAAATGTCCATAAATTTAAATTCTAACAATTCTGTGAACTGCAACACATGCAGGAGGGCTGTTCACTTAAAATGTGCTAAATTAATGGCCAGCTTTTATACCAGCACTCATTACAACTCAGAATATTCAGACGAACATTAGGAACTTTTCTTAATGTTTATCATATTTAATTTTATTTTGTAGTGTTATTCTTTATTTTAAAGAATTACCGCTAAAACTATTATTTTTTGTTTTAATTTTAGTATATTCTTTATGGAGTCCCAAATTAACCCACAACGTACTAAATCACCCCCACCTTCTCTTCATTAAAAAAATCGTCCAAAAATCAAACTAACGAATTATTTAATTGTGTTCCTTTGGGTTAAGAAGCAACACCACTAACCATTCTTTGGAATGGATATATCAAAAGACCGATCAATAATAGAGGTATGTGTTTTTAAGGGATAAAAAAAACTAGTCTTAAATTACCCCATATATATTTTCATAAATTAAAACAAATTCTATTATTAAATTTTAAATTTAAATTCAGTGAATGAACTCATTTAAAATTCTGTTTTATTATCCTTTTACAATAGAAAAAATCTTACATACAAAAAGTTGATAAAGCTGAACAAAGTTCTTTAGATTTCCCCCCTCAAATTGTCTTGGGTTTATCAAAAATGAAAAGGAAAAATATTTTCTTAGATCTCGTCTTTAGTTGAATTTTTTTGTGACAATTGTAAATAAATTTACAATTTGTTATACTTATACGAATATTGTTGTTGTTACTTAACTACTCGTCTTTGTAAAGGGTGATCAAATAAGAACATTCATTTTAAATCTGGCAACACAAATTATTTTGTTGATCGTTACTGTCTGTGTATTCAAATAATTTAGCCTTATATAGTCGATACTGTAGAAAAAGTGGATTAAAAAATTCCCATATAAATAAATCTCGAGCGATTTGACCGGACATTTGGCTGGTGTTGCCATACAAATAAAAGGTGTTACTTTTAAAATTGAACCTGAATGTATAATAATTATTAATAAAATACCCTATTTCATCGCCCTTATTTGTGTAAGTGTTGGTTATATGTGTATGTGTAACTTTATTTTTTGTCATCGTTGATGTTCATGATGTAATAGGAATGTATTTGAATTTTTTTTTTCTTTTTTGAGTTGCGTAAGCGTTTTCAATACATTTTATTATATTTTATTATATCTGGCAGTTGACAACAATAAATTCAAAGAAATGAACAACATAAACGAGCAACAAAAAACACATTGGCAGTGGTAATAGTAAAGGCATACACACACAAACACAACCAAATAGATGAATAGCCACAGATATACAACAAGGACGGACAATCAGACCGACGAACAGATACTAGTATAATCAGATGTAAAAAATATAGACAAGTTTTTGTGCATGAGAATGTAAGCAAAATAGTGTGCATGTCTGTATGTGTGAGTTAAACAGAGGTCGCGAACGAGTTTGGTATTTAAGTAATTCACTTGATATACTAACTTAAATACTCTTACACACATATATTATATTTTTTTTTACACACTACAACGAGGTAATAAAAAGAATACAATTCAACAATTACAAAAACAACAACATTAACAATGCGACTAAAAGCTGTGCTAGTAGCAATACAATAGCAGAAGTTGTTGTGGCATCATCAACATCAGCATGAACTACAAGCAGCAACAAAATAAAAAGGCCAACTTTATAATCAATGTTGCCAATTTAGTCATTTTGCAGTTGGCTATTTTCAAGAAAAATTTAAAAACATGAAAAACAAATTTGGTTTAATCCTAGAAAGTTAATCTAGGGCTTTTAGACCTATACGTTTTTTATTTTAAATTTTTTTTTTTATTTTTCAATTTTTAAAAACGTACAAACTTCTTAAGTGTTCCAAGAGGTTAAAGTATATTTTATTTAGTTTTAGCAAAATGCTGTAGGTCGAAAAGACCTAGAATTATTTTGTATCACTTTTTTCATATAAATAACATCCCGGTTAAAACATTTCATATATGTTCAAATATGTCCATAAATGTTCATATATGGTTGCATATATGGGCACATTTGGACATATGTATGGGCTTATATGGAAGTACATGTGATTCCATATATCCAAACGGTATTCATAATTGATCACATAGGAATATGCAATTTAAAATTTTCAAAAGCGACTCGTGTATATGGAATATATACGTATACTCAAAAGAAATATGGAAGTGCAAAGAGAAATCATATATGGAAACATATGTAACTCCATACATCCAAATATGACTTATATGTGGACTTATATAAGCCCAATTTGTATACCCTCCACTGATTTGTATAACTACACTCAGGGAACTTCTGTTGTAAATATTTGCAGTTGTTTGAGTTGTAATACAGTTTCTTAATTTAAAAAGTGAAAATACAGAAGAAATTTCAGTTTTGACTACAATTGTGGGTTATTTAAAAAAACAAACCACATCAAATTACTGTATTATAAATAACATTCTTTTTATACAAATAAATGTTTATTTATTTTTGACTTCATATGTGGTTCATTTTTACTATAATTGTGTTTCATTTTTGAACAGTAAAAAACAAATGACAATGTTAGTTAGATTTACTGAAATGTAAGTCGTCCTTTTTTCCAGTGAAATTTAATTTGTTTTTAACTACATTTGCAGTGTTCGCTACCGAGTTAGTATTCTAAGTGTATAATTAAAAAAATGTTTGCTATTTTTTTCTAATATTACAAACATTTCTTTAAAGCTGTTTTGGACTGGGCGACTATGAGTTTGTCTGTCAGTAACCTTACTCTTTAATATATATTTGATTAAACACTTTTTGTATATGTGTATTTCCCATATGCATGTAAGTTTGTTGAAAACTTTGTAAAATATGTAATAATATTAATCTCTGCAGTAGAGTGAAACAAAGAAAAAGTAGGATTTAATTAGTAAAATTAAATCTCACAACTTTTTTTATTTAATAAATTATTACTTTTAAGACAAGAGAGAATAAAAAAGAGCAAGAAGAAAAAACTTTACGCACTCAATTTAATAAACTATTCCAAACAAAAAACCAGGAAAAAAAAGAACCCGATTAAAAAAAATTTATATAATGCAACAAAGAAATGTATCGAATTTGATATTGCCTTATATCTAATTCAAATACAATTTAATCCGAAAAATAGTGGATCGTAAACGCAGAAAGAAAAGTGTGACATTTACAATAGTCGAGTAAAAGTTTACACAGTTTCGTGGAAATTATACAACTAAAATAAATATAACGACAAATTTTTTCAAAACGCTTAGGTACCCAGGGAGAAAAATACAATTGGCACAGTGTTGACAAAGCGTCGATGACGGTCGGTTATGCGTTGTAAGAATGTGGGATTAACAATCTTGACAGTATTGTCCTGTTTCCCGATTAACAATAGTAGCCAACCGTTGATTTGAGCGAACTTGCCACCATTGGCATAACGATGGTAATCCGAAAAATTTGGTGCTTTTAAAATATCTTAAATTAAATTAGTTTCGAAAAATACACGCAGAAAAAAACTGTTGTGCTTTTATAAAAGCCTTTCCTTGCAAAATTTAATTACAAGGGATCGGCAGATCCTAACTAACTTCGGATATGTTGTAAAGAAAAAAAATTTAAGGGACCCGGGGGTTTTTTTAGCTGCCCAATCTCATGTTTAGCCGGTACTAAGTGGAGTCAAAAATTGCAACATTTTTCGGTTTATTTCGTTCTATTCGATGCAACAAATTTGGTTTCAAATAAATGTGGTTTGAAAAACTCATTTGCTGGTGTACAAATTATGCCCAAAAACTTTCAATTATATTTGTTATTAAAAAAATATGTTGGGAGTAACATTAAATCTGGCGTTTTATTAAGGCATTTTAGTTTTATTAAGCTAAAAATATAAGCTATTCAATTTAATCCAGGGAGTGTCTGCGGTTTTTCAAATATTCGAAACCGTTTGGTTTTTATGCGACTTTTCCCAAAGACAATTTTTCCCCTAAATTTAAAATTATTTCCAAAATGTGACCACAATATGGACAATATGGGTATCAACATTTTTGTTTTCTTGAGGACTTCAACAATGAGTAGAAATAAATATAGTTTTCGTAAATTAAAAAGAAGTTTCCATATAAAAACAAATTAATTTTTAACCCTACTTTTTTACCCTTAAACGCGAGATTGGGCAGCTAAAAAAATACGTGTCTCGTTTTTTTTTTGTTTGCTCCTCTACAAAGGATGGGGATATCTCCCTTGTTTGTATTGAAATAACGGCGAAAATGCTTGGGTAATATGCTAAACTACGTTTTTGTTAAATTTCACAAGTTGTTTTTTTTTTTTGTAATTTATTCAAGTTTATGCTATGTAAAATTTATATTGATGACCTTTAATACAAAATATGCTATGTTAAATTAACATTGATGAAATTTGGAAAATAAAATAAACTACAAGTATATTTTTCTAATAAGAAAGATAAATTACAAAAAAACACTTAGAATTTAGTTTGACATACACAAATCAATGTGGCAATATTTATTAGATATGGCAATATCGAACGCAAAAGCATAATGAAGGTGGAGTTTCTTTACAATTTAATTTCTTATGCAATTTAATTTTAAAAAAAGAATGTAAAATTATCTGTGAAAAACAAAAAATTATAAAGAATGTAAGAATGTAAGTAAATACAATAATCTTAATACTAATTGTATAGTTTTTTTTCAAGGCGCAATATATTGGATTTATTACGGCGCAGAATTTGGAAACTTCTCAAGACGTTGGACATCGTAAACACTTCATGGTTAACTGCATCTTGGTATTTATATTAGTTTTAAAGTATATTTATTTTAAAAAGTGTTATTTGTTATTAAATGAATTATTAATTTTAATAAAACTATTATTTGCAATATAATGGAGTATTTTTTATTAACAAAAATAAATAGTTTTTTGAACATGGAAAACGTTGAAATATTATACAAAAAACTTCGGCTTATTTACATATCTATTTTCAAGGTAAATTTTCGAGTTTATATTTAAATTTTGAGAAGGATGTTATGGATTTCAGAAAAATTTAACTTTTTCGCAAATTAAAATAAATTAATGTATTTTTACATGCGACAATACATTGTTTTGTTTAAAAAAATTATATATTCCCTGTTCTAATAACGTACCATACGTTATTAGACAGGGAACAACATATTGTAAGATACAATTAAATATGTCACTTTACGAGAAAGTACAGTGGTAAGTAAAATTCTATCTTACTGTACGTGATGTCATACTTAACTATATTAAATTTTACTAAACCGGATCACATTGTATAAGATTATATAATATTATTTTTACTCGGGTACATATAAGTATGTATGAAGTATGTAGTTACATACTAACAAGGAAACTACAGAGGGGCGCGTCCGCAGATTTTATTTAAACTTGGATATGTTAGGCGGGATCAAAACTTACAACATTTCTGTATGACATTCAAAATATTTTTTTTTTTTTAAAGCTATGCGGTGCAAATTTGATGAAAACAGGTAATCTTTAAACCTTAGCGCCCAGCGACCAAAGTTCTCTAGTTTTTTAAATTTTTTTTAAATTTCTTTAATAAACAAATTTCTTGCAACACGGAATTTCTTATTAATATGTTAGATTTTGCGATTTGATTTTTATTAAAAATTTCGTGTTTGTTTTTGCACTATTACCTATAGTAGACAAAACGACATTTCATTTGAGCACAATTATGACAATATTGATTAAAGGGTAACTTGAAAATTTTCAAAAAAAATATATCGGAAAAACAGATAATCTACAAAGTAAAATTGTTACGCTTTTCAATTTTATACACATGATTATTCCAGAAGTATTTACTAGTGTTTCCAATTATTCGACCAAGGCTGTTAGCTGGTTAAGGCATTATTCGAAAGATCGCTTTAATTGATTAACCGGTCGGTTAATCGTCGAAATAGGCGATTAATCAATTAATCGTTTAAAATGTATTTCTTTAAATGATAGAATCTGGAGTCTATTATACAACATTTATTTTTTCACAAGCCCAAGTTAAGAAACTGACAAAATTTGAAAAAATGTTTACCGGTTAATCGACCTATTTTAACCGATTATTCGGTTCGAATAATTATTTGATTTTAAATTATTTGTTTCGACATCAACCGAAAGAGAGGCGATTAATCGAGGAATCGAGTATTCGGTTGATAGATTAACCGAATTGGAGGCATACTTTATACTTTAACTTTCGATTTTCATTAATTATTGTTTCGATTGTTGTCCAATGGTTATGTAGTGCAACATTTAAGAAAAATTGGATAAATTAACCCCTGGCGGCCTTCACACAAAGTTTCTGATATACGAAAAAGACAATTAAATAAATTTTAAAAAATATATTTTGTGATACATCGTTTCTAATTCCACACATAATTATGATCACATGAAAGTACGTTTGGTGCACTGTTCGAGTGCAAAAACAAAAAAATGCTAAATAATTTTAGAATAGAGAAAAAATGCGTATTTTTGTGGAAATCAAATCTCAATATCTCGAAAAGCGTTCGTCCGATTACAAAATTTAAATAAATTAAAATCTTCGTGCCAGATTTTTATAAAAAATTATTGTAATTTTTTTGTCCTCTACAACATATCCAAATTTTATTCAATTTCATTCTTTGGCTTCACCTCTGAGTAGTTTCCTTGTAAGTATTACTACTACCACTTAAATTAAAAATATGATGACTATGATGCTCATATAGCATATTGGCTCCCTGCTGCTGCTGCTGCTGCTAGATGATACTCCTTCATATCATAACAGGAGTAGGAATTACCACATCGACGTACCCCTAAATACATACGAGTCCTAGCTACTTGCTGATACTACCACAAGTTTAATCGAATTTATTCCCACACATAATATCTTCCAGACATCCGTAGACACGAAGCGCATAAAGTTAAGTAATCTGATTAAGATCGAGTGTATACATAGTACTACACTCGTATAAAGTACCGAGGTTGTTGTTTCCATTCCTTTTTTTTCGTTTTTGTTTAGCTTTTTCTATTATTCTTCTATTATTAAATGAATCAAGCAGGTGGGTGTGAATCGCAGCGCACGTTGGTTGAAACATATTGCGGATAGTCGCCATTCCAACTGTTTATAAATAATTGTGATGCTGTGCATGAGCATGAGCAGGACTGGTTAAATGTAAGAAAAATGAATGTTAAGTAAACAATGACTTCTTGAAAGAATTATTTTTTAAAGTATGTATTTAAAAATATGAGAAAAAAGTCCAATGTTGTGACAACAATGGCACATACAATTGGATTATAAAATAAAATTAATTATTACATTTTTCGGATTTAAAAACATACAGTGGGCGAAATAATTATAAGTAAGAAAATCGATCATAATCTAAAATGTTTCGTCTGGGTAAATATTTTTTTTTTTAATTTGGGACCAGTTCAGGGTCCAAGAGTCGTCCAAATGTGTGTACCAAATTTCACTTGGCTAAGATGAATTTTTTTTAAGAAGAATAAGAACTATATAATTTGCTTTATTCAAGGAGCTTTATTCTAAAGTACATAAGCTTAACCCTCAAACCGGTCTAAGTTTTTCTTTGCCATGAAATTTATACTACTTGTTCGCCACAATAAATAAACAATATGTTCTTGTACAAAAATTCTTTCCTTTCCTTTGCTTAATGTTAATGTTTCCTTTTGGAATCCTGTATGTCCTTATGCCAAAACAAGACCTTTTTTAAATTTGTATGCTTCAATCTTACTTTGTGTTTAGTATCAACATCCCGTCCCGTTACATTATATGAAAATCAATGAAGTTTTTCATCAAGCTTATGAAGTTTCTCATAAGTATGATGAATCTTTTTCCTTGAGTGTATGAATGAGATCCTAATGCTACTGCTTTTTATTTAGGTATTGGTAATGAGTAGGGGCAGCGACTTTCATGCAAATACATGTTTGTAGTCAGTAGACCAAAATCGGTTTTGACATAAAACTTTTTCGAATCAAAGAATTTGCAACAAAATGACGTCGATTTGTTTTTGCATATTTTGTTATAAATGCATATTTTGATATTATTATAGATATTTAAAGAAACCATTTTTGTCCCTTAAAGCCAACGCTACCAATTAAAAAATCGATTCATAAAAATACACAAATTATAGGTGAATATTTTTTTTTGATTTTTAATGCATATTTTTGGATTTTTAGTGTATATTTTTTAGTGCATATTCCGATGTAAATGCATATTTTAAGTGCATATTTTTTTATTTTTATATTTTATATTTTAAGAGCATGTTTTCGATTTTTAAGTGCATGAAAGTCGCTGACCTGGTAATGAGAGCCCATTACTAACAATTTGCTGGTTATGAGCTAATTTTTTCCTCAACTTTAAAAAAATTCTTTTTGTGTTTTAAAATCGGATCGAATAAGAGAATAAAAGATGATTTAGAGTGCATTAAATACTCTATTAAATTTCTAGTTTTCACCATTAATGTTTTCATTAACGGTAAAACTTCAAACTTCAAAAGGCTATAAAAATTAAGTTTTATTGACCCTTTGGGGGTTTTGGTCTACTGATTTTCTACTTTCATTTCCTGTTAATTTCGTTCAGGCTTCAACTTCCTGTTGAACAGTGTTATGTGTTTAAGGGTCACCCTGATGATGTTAAGAGTAAAAATTCTGAATTTCCAAATTCAAACCTCAATAATTTCAGTAATATGAAAATTCTGAATTTTAGGCGGCCCTTTACATATAGGGTTTTAAACTCCCGACTCACGGTAATGTTGTTTTTTTGTTCTTTCTATATGGTGGAATAAAATAGATTATCTCTATGTGCTTTATATATTTAAGAAGAAGAAAAAAATTTTGATTGATTATTGGATTTGAGCCAAATTTGACATAAATAGTTGATTATGATGTTTTGCTATGTCCGTCTTGGTAGAAAACGGCCTCAATTTGACGTCTCCGTTGACGGGAGCCTTGTGGGTTATGTGCTAGATTTGCATTGGCAATTACAGTATCCGAACATAAATACCTAGATAGAAAAATACTAACGGGCCAGTGCTGTCCTGGTGCTGAAGGCGGAAGTACAAGCACAGTCAATGTGTCGAAATGATAACACCAATATACGCTTGGCCGTACCTTTTTCACAACGTTGGTACAGCAATGCAATTCAGTAGTTTGCCAGTACTTTAAATAAGATAATCCAGTATCCAATACTTCTAAAATTAGTTTTTTTTAGCAAAAGTAAGACAAATAACCAAGAATTATGCGACTTTTATTTAAAATGCAAATAAATTTCAATTTAAAAAAGATTTATTAAATAATCCAAATTTTCATTTATTAATAGATCTCATTTTCCGAACTGAAGTTTCCACGTCATTAGAGCCGATATTTGATCTACACACAGAGAAATAAAGTATTTTAATGGTAGCAACTTATAAATTCAATTAGTACAACGATATTTACATTAGATTTCTGAATATTTTAGGTGTTGCAGCTAAAATTTAGTTGAATTAACCGAACATTGTTGTAAAAACTAATGTTTAGTTGTACCAGCCCTCTGAAATTTGTAATAACCGAATTTGTGTCGTAGTAACCGAATTTCAGTTGGCAAACAGCAACATTTTTCTTTGTGTGTACTAATATATCGTTACGGGTGATGTAAAACCTTATGCCTACACATAATTTCGGATTTCTGTGATATAGATAGCGGTCTTATTAACCCTTACACTACCCTTGTACACTACAGTGTAATCATGTCGAGATATTCATTAAGAAAGTCCTATTTTTTAATTAGCCTTTATCTCCGAAATATAGGGCGTTTGATGTATCTTCTAAACTAACAAAACTGGAATCACGAAATTTGGCAAGTAGCTTCATTTCATGATCAAAACTAAAGCAAATAAAGTGTTTTTGGATATTTGAAAGTTTTAGTGGTAATAAAGGGCTGAGAAATATCAAAAATTTGATTTTCGGACCCCAAAAATGGGGTTGAGTGATTATAAGAAATTACATTTCTGAGATAATTCTATAGTTCCTTAATAAAAACTACTAATTTGCTAATATATTTATCGTCAGTATGGCGAGTAAAACAAAATTTGTTTCTGAAAAATCATAATAACAATTTATAAATTTTAATGATTTGAGGTGTTTTGCAGTCAGTAAACTTTGTCAATAGACTGAAAACATATAAAATCAGCCACTTGAACTCATCCACCCTTTCTAATTTCAACCAAACTTGCTATACTAGATGCACATCATATAACTATAACCAAATGTCCAAATGTAGGACAGCTAATCCCAGCGAATCGTGAAATATCGCGTTTAAAAATTTGAAAAATATTCGAAAATTTTACAAAAAAGTATTACTTAATCTTAAATATATTTTTAACGGCTTAAGCTCCGAGAGTCATTGATACCTTAAAACCACTTAAATTGTGGTTTTACTAGTATACACCACTTCTATACGCAAAATGCATTTTTCCAAAAACTGCTATTCATAAAGCTGTATTTCAAAAAACCGATTTTTTATAGTTTTTGAAAAATATATGTTGATTATAAATTACTTCCCTATCCCGTGTCCAAATCCCTATATGAACCTCTTACGTTATCCTGAGTTATGAATAAAAATGTGAAAAACAATTTAACTAAAAAGCCGATAACTCAGGAACATACAGCAGTACCATATAGGCATTTGGTAACGGTATAAAAGAACAATTTATAATTTAGAAGAATATGTTTTTGAAATACAGCGGTTTGAACCACGGATTTTAAAATAGTAAATTCCGTGAATTCTGTATGGAAGGGAATTATTTTTGTTTACCCCTAAAACCACGATTTCCGTAGCTTTTAAATGAGGTATCAACGACTCTAAAAGTTTAAGCCGTTAAAAATATATTTTTTAAAGGTAAAACCGCTGTATATCAAAAAACATTTTTTTTAATTTTCATTAATGTATATTAAGTGCTTATTGTATAAACTTAATAAGCCACATTTTGTTTTTAGTTTGATTTTGCCTTTTACAGGTTAAAAAGATGCAAAAATATAACTTATGCAGGACGTTTATACTCTAGGTCAGTGTTTCTCAACCTTTTTTGGGCCGTGCCCCACTTTTGGGTTAAAAAATTTTCCATATCCCCAATCATTTTTTTCTGTACAATAGAGAGTACTTTAAATAAAAAACACACCGTACAATTTGTTTAATTCAGTGGATGTATGTACATATATTTTTGTTATAAAGATAGAATTAATAATAAATACTCTAAAAATTAATGACATCCCTGAGCTTGGTGCAGGCTCCGTGATTTGTGATTTCCAGACGATTTCTTTTTTTATAACAAATCACTAATGACACTAAATCCGGTTTCTACTAAATATGACGATGGAAATGGTATATAAGTAAGTATATAAAAATACAGATTTTTTTTATTCTGCAGAATTTTATTTTTATATATTAAAAAAACATGAAAAGTTAAACAACTTACAAAAATTAGCCCAGTGCCCCCTAAAATGTTGAAATTGCCCCCCCCCCCCAGTGTGGCAAGCGCCCCACATTGAGAAACACTGCTCTAGGTACTTGCAATAAGTGTTTTTAAGCGAGACTTCTATTAAGTATTAATCAATGAATGCCTAGAAAACAGCGAAAATCTATATAACATGTGCTTATCAAGTTAACATGGCTTATCAAGTTTTTATTCAACATTGCCAAATCACTTTGTAGAGCTCTTACGGGATCCGAAGTTATGAAAAAATCTGAAAAAAGATACTAAATATAGTAGAAAAAAGGAATAACATAAAAAAATGTTTGCAATCATGTGCAACTACTTTTGTGAAACTTTTATTTTTTTCAATAAACTATTTTTTTATGTAAAAAAAAAAAAAATATGTACTTAAAATATTAATTGGATCAATTAAATATTTGTTTAGAAACCAATTTAATTAAAATCAAATCTTTAATTAGATATCTGAGGTTGATTTTTTCTGTGTATGTGAAATCATAAATATTCATCTGTTTACATTAACGAAAATTGAGGTAATATTTATATATTTATATAATCATACATGTCTATACATTTCCATACATGGTCATATGTGTACATTAACGAAAATTGAGGTAATATTTATATATATGATGACATATGAACTCTTATGAACATATATGAATCCTATATGCTGCTATATGGACATGTATGATCTCAAATCACTTCATATATGTGCATGAATGAGTTCAGACATGTTCATAAATGGATGCATATATGTTGATTTTTAGCCGGGTTATTTTATTTTGTTTTAGCTTTTATTTTATTTTTGGATTTTTTCTTCAAATTTAATTTGTTAACTGTTTGTTCGATAAACAGGGACTAAAATTATACTTTTTGTCCCGATTTAATAAATTCAATATAAAAACGTTCGTGTTCATTAAATCGGAGTTCGTTAAATCGATTATTCGTTAAACCAGAATTTCACAGCATATTAAATCATTAAATTTGAATGAAATTCTAATCTATACAAAGTCGTAAATTTGCAGAAAACAATACAGTGGGCGAAATAATTATAAGTAAGAAAATCGATCATAATCTAAAATGTTTCGTCTGGGTAAATATTTTTTTTTTTAAATTTGGGACCAGTTCAGGGTCCAAGAGTCGTCCAAATGTGTGTACCAAATTTCACTTGGCTAAGATGAATTTTTTTTAAGAAGAATAAGAACTATATAATTTGCTTTATTCAAGGAGCTTTATTCTAAAGTACATAAGCTTAACCCTCAAACCGGTCTAAGTTTTTCTTTGCCATGAAATTTATACTACTTGTTCGCCACAATAAATAAACAATATGTTCTTGTACAAAAATTCTTTCCTTTCCTTTGCTTAATGTTAATGTTTCCTTTTGGAATCCTGTATGTCCTTATGCCAAAACAAGACCTTTTTTAAATTTGTATGCTTCAATCTTACTTTGTGTTTAGTATCAACATCCCGTCCCGTTACATTATATGAAAATCAATGAAGTTTTTCATCAAGCTTATGAAGTTTCTCATAAGTATGATGAATCTTTTTCCTTGAGTGTATGAATGAGATCCTAATGCTACTGCTTTTTATTTAGGTATTGGTAATGAGTAGGGGCAGCGACTTTCATGCAAATACATGTTTGTAGTCAGTAGACCAAAATCGGTTTTGACATAAAACTTTTTCGAATCAAAGAATTTGCAACAAAATGACGTCGATTTGTTTTTGCATATTTTGTTATAAATGCATATTTTGATATTATTATAGATATTTAAAGAAACCATTTTTGTCCCTTAAAGCCAACGCTACCAATTAAAAAATCGATTCATAAAAATACACAAATTATAGGTGAATATTTTTTTTTGATTTTTAATGCATATTTTTGGATTTTTAGTGTATATTTTTTAGTGCATATTCCGATGTAAATGCATATTTTAAGTGCATATTTTTTTATTTTTATATTTTATATTTTAAGAGCATGTTTTCGATTTTTAAGTGCATGAAAGTCGCTGACCTGGTAATGAGAGCCCATTACTAACAATTTGCTGGTTATGAGCTAATTTTTTCCTCAACTTTAAAAAAATTCTTTTTGTGTTTTAAAATCGGATCGAATAAGAGAATAAAAGATGATTTAGAGTGCATTAAATACTCTATTAAATTTCTAGTTTTCACCATTAATGTTTTCATTAACGGTAAAACTTCAAACTTCAAAAGGCTATAAAAATTAAGTTTTATTGACCCTTTGGGGGTTTTGGTCTACTGATTTTCTACTTTCATTTCCTGTTAATTTCGTTCAGGCTTCAACTTCCTGTTGAACAGTGTTATGTGTTTAAGGGTCACCCTGATGATGTTAAGAGTAAAAATTCTGAATTTCCAAATTCAAACCTCAATAATTTCAGTAATATGAAAATTCTGAATTTTAGGCGGCCCTTTACATATAGGGTTTTAAACTCCCGACTCACGGTAATGTTGTTTTTTTGTTCTTTCTATATGGTGGAATAAAATAGATTATCTCTATGTGCTTTATATATTTAAGAAGAAGAAAAAAATTTTGATTGATTATTGGATTTGAGCCAAATTTGACATAAATAGTTGATTATGATGTTTTGCTATGTCCGTCTTGGTAGAAAACGGCCTCAATTTGACGTCTCCGTTGACGGGAGCCTTGTGGGTTATGTGCTAGATTTGCATTGGCAATTACAGTATCCGAACATAAATACCTAGATAGAAAAATACTAACGGGCCAGTGCTGTCCTGGTGCTGAAGGCGGAAGTACAAGCACAGTCAATGTGTCGAAATGATAACACCAATATACGCTTGGCCGTACCTTTTTCACAACGTTGGTACAGCAATGCAATTCAGTAGTTTGCCAGTACTTTAAATAAGATAATCCAGTATCCAATACTTCTAAAATTAGTTTTTTTTAGCAAAAGTAAGACAAATAACCAAGAATTATGCGACTTTTATTTAAAATGCAAATAAATTTCTATTTAAAAAAGATTTATTAAATAATCCAAATTTTCATTTATTAATAGATCTCATTTTCCGAACTGAAGTTTCCACGTCATTAGAGCCGATATTTGATCTACACACAGAGAAATAAAGTATTTTAATGGTAGCAACTTATAAATTCAATTAGTACAACGATATTTACATTAGATTTCTGAATATTTTAGGTGTTGCAGCTAAAATTTAGTTGAATTAACCGAACATTGTTGTAAAAACTAATGTTTAGTTGTACCAGCCCTCTGAAATTTGTAATAACCGAATTTGTGTCGTAGTAACCGAATTTCAGTTGGCAAACAGCAACATTTTTCTTTGTGTGTACTAATATATCGTTACGGGTGATGTAAAACCTTATGCCTACACATAATTTCGGATTTCTGTGATATAGATAGCGGTCTTATTAACCCTTACACTACCCTTGTACACTACAGTGTAATCATGTCGAGATATTCATTAAGAAAGTCCTATTTTTTAATTAGCCTTTATCTCCGAAATATAGGGCGTTTGATGTATCTTCTAAACTAACAAAACTGGAATCACGAAATTTGGCAAGTAGCTTCATTTCATGATCAAAACTAAAGCAAATAAAGTGTTTTTGGATATTTGAAAGTTTTAGTGGTAATAAAGGGCTGAGAAATATCAAAAATTTGATTTTCGGACCCCAAAAATGGGGTTGAGTGATTATAAGAAATTACATTTCTGAGATAATTCTATAGTTCCTTAATAAAAACTACTAATTTGCTAATATATTTATCGTCAGTATGGCGAGTAAAACAAAATTTGTTTCTGAAAAATCATAATAACAATTTATAAATTTTAATGATTTGAGGTGTTTTGCAGTCAGTAAACTTTGTCAATAGACTGAAAACATATAAAATCAGCCACTTGAACTCATCCACCCTTTCTAATTTCAACCAAACTTGCTATACTAGATGCACATCATATAACTATAACCAAATGTCCAAATGTAGGACAGCTAATCCCAGCGAATCGTGAAATATCGCGTTTAAAAATTTGAAAAATATTCGAAAATTTTACAAAAAAGTATTACTTAATCTTAAATATATTTTTAACGGCTTAAGCTCCGAGAGTCATTGATACCTTAAAACCACTTAAATTGTGGTTTTACTAGTATACACCACTTCTATACGCAAAATGCATTTTTCCAAAAACTGCTATTCATAAAGCTGTATTTCAAAAAACCGATTTTTTATAGTTTTTGAAAAATATATGTTGATTATAAATTACGTCCCTATCCCGTGTCCAAATCCCTATATGAACCTCTTACGTTATCCTGAGTTATGAATAAAAATGTGAAAAACAATTTAACTAAAAAGCCGATAACTCAGGAACATACAGCAGTACCATATAGGCATTTGGTAACGGTATAAAAGAACAATTTATAATTTAGAAGAATATGTTTTTGAAATACAGCGGTTTGAACCACGGATTTTAAAATAGTAAATTCCGTGAATTCTGTATGGAAGGGAATTATTTTTGTTTACCCCTAAAACCACGATTTCCGTAGCTTTTAAATGAGGTATCAACGACTCTAAAAGTTTAAGCCGTTAAAAATATATTTTTTAAAGGTAAAACCGCTGTATATCAAAAAACATTTTTTTAATTTTCATTAATGTATATTAAGTGCTTATTGTATAAACTTAATAAGCCACATTTTGTTTTTAGTTTGATTTTGCCTTTTACAGGTTAAAAAGATGCAAAAATATAACTTATGCAGGACGTTTATACTCTAGGTCAGTGTTTCTCAACCTTTTTTGGGCCGTGCCCCACTTTTGGGTTAAAAAATTTTCCATATCCCCAATCATTTTTTTCTGTACAATAGAGAGTACTTTAAATAAAAAACACACCGTACAATTTGTTTAATTCAGTGGATGTATGTACATATATTTTTGTTATAAAGATAGAATTAATAATAAATACTCTAAAAATTAATGACATCCCTGAGCTTGGTGCAGGCTCCGTGATTTGTGATTTCCAGACGATTTCTTTTTTTTATAACAAATCACTAATGACACTAAATCCGGTTTCTACTAAATATGACGATGGAAATGGTATATAAGTAAGTATATAAAAATACAGATTTTTTTATTCTGCAGAATTTTATTTTTATATATTAAAAAAACATGAAAGTTAAACAACTTACAAAAATTAGCCCAGTGCCCCCTAAAATGTTGAAATTGCCCCCCCCCCCAGTGTGGCAAGCGCCCCACATTGAGAAACACTGCTCTAGGTACTTGCAATAAGTGTTTTTAAGCGAGACTTCTATTAAGTATTAATCAATGAATGCCTAGAAAACAGCGAAAATCTATATAACATGTGCTTATCAAGTTAACATGGCTTATCAAGTTTTTATTCAACATTGCCAAATCACTTTGTAGAGCTCTTACGGGATCCGAAGTTATGAAAAAATCTGAAAAAAGATACTAAATATAGTAGAAAAAAGGAATAACATAAAAAAATGTTTGCAATCATGTGCAACTACTTTTGTGAAACTTTTATTTTTTTCAATAAACTATTTTTTTATGTAAAAAAAAAAAAAATATGTACTTAAAATATTAATTGGATCAATTAAATATTTGTTTAGAAACCAATTTAATTAAAATCAAATCTTTAATTAGATATCTGAGGTTGATTTTTTCTGTGTATGTGAAATCATAAATATTCATCTGTTTACATTAACGAAAATTGAGGTAATATTTATATATTTATATAATCATACATGTCTATACATTTCCATACATGGTCATATGTGTACATTAACGAAAATTGAGGTAATATTTATATATATGATGACATATGAACTCTTATGAACATATATGAATCCTATATGCTGCTATATGGACATGTATGATCTCAAATCACTTCATATATGTGCATGAATGAGTTCAGACATGTTCATAAATGGATGCATATATGTTGATTTTTAGCCGGGTTATTTTATTTTGTTTTAGCTTTTATTTTATTTTTGGATTTTTCTTCAAATTTAATTTGTTAACTGTTTGTTCGATAAACAGGGACTAAAATTATACTTTTTGTCCCGATTTAATAAATTCAATATAAAAACGTTCGTGTTCATTAAATCGGAGTTCGTTAAATCGATTATTCGTTAAACCAGAATTTCACAGCATATTAAATCATTAAATTTGAATGAAATTCTAATCTATACAAAGTCGTAAATTTGCAGAAAACAATACTGGTAGAGTAATTTTTGAAAGGTACTGGCATATTGAGAAAAACTGTATTTTCCCAGTACTGTTTCATTTGTACCGTGTGCATATTGAGAAAAACAGTGTTGTCCCAGTACTATTTTATTTGTACCGTGAGCAATAAATAGTTAACAGATATTTAAATTATCAGGATATATATATTTTTTTGTTTTTTTTTACGGATTTTTAGTTTATCAAACATGGCTTTTTGGCGTTTTTTTTAATTCCCGGGAATACTGAACAAAATCCCCTGGAATCAGAATGTCAAATTCGTTCCGGAAATTACCGGCTTAATAACCCTATTCACTAGGGCGGGTCGATTTAAAAATCGCTCAACGTTTAAGGAAAATCGTATTCTAGGGATCAAAATAAGAAACTCTGCCGAAGGAACCATACCTCTAAAACGAATTCTGATGTCCCGACTTTTGACCCGTAGGGTCAAATTTTGAAAAAGCCCACTTTGATATTTCAGAAAGTAGGAGGAATCTCTCCAAGATTATGGGAGCTACTTCTTCTCCGGGAGACGCGCTAGCAGATTAATGCATAAATCATCATTCTAGGTGACCGTTAAGGGGTTAAAATTTAAGTTGAAAGAGGTTCTTTTTAGCCGTGTTTTTATAGCAAAATGCACAAATCTCGGGATAGAGATATTTCAGAAAGTAGGAGGAGTCTTTCCAAGATTAGGGTCTCTATTTCTTCTCCGGAAGACGCTCTAGCAGATAAATGTATAAATTATACATGATTGGGTTGGATTCGATTGGGGCACTCTAAATGGGTCAAAGTGGGATTTTTCAAAATTTGACCCTACGGGTCAAAAGTCGGACCATCAGAATTCGTTTTAGAGGTATGGTTCCTTCGGCAAAGTTTCTTATTTTGATCCCTAGAATACGATTTTCCTTGAACGTTGAGCGATTTTTTTGCCTCCATACAAATCGACCCGGCCTACTATTCCCATATCAAAGCTTCATCCAAATTGTTATATCAGATATCGTCATTGCTACTATAAATATATTTCTACTTTTATTTTAAGAAAATCATATTCAGAATATGCATTGAAAACAAATAAAACAGTATGTTTGTTTGGTACTTAAACAAAATGTCAACGAAAGAACACAAATGCCTGCAAATGATCAAAGATACTTTCTTCATTCATTGTAATCATATGCAATATAAAAGACAAAAATCATATGGCTACTTGCAATGTAAAAAGTATTTAAAATAAATTCAATAAAAAAAAAAATGAATTTTGTATGCAACCACACAGTATCCTCCGAGCTCAAATCATGGAAAACCACTTGTCATACAAAGAACACAAAAAAAAAAAAGAATCCCAATATATAAACACACCGACGACAACAGGAATACAAATGAATAATGTCATAAACAAACCTACTACCACCAACAACAACTCTAGGCGAAACTTATAAAAGCCCCATATACACACATACACACACACCATCACACATACATAGCAGCAATTGTATTATTAATATAAAAAGGGTTCTTTATTATTATTTTTATTTACATACCTGTTGCAGTGAAGGCATTGTTTTGATTACTTATATACTGAAGGAAAAAAATAATACCAAAACAACAACAACAATTTCCACACTTTTTTTTCTCACTGATACCGTTAGATTAAAAAGACAAAGTTAAGTTGGTGTTTGTTGGTTTTCTTGTTTTCCTTTCCTGTCTCTGCGTAACGTATTCACTACCCTTGTCCCATAACTTTGTGTGTTAACTCTGGCTGAGTTTATTGTATTCGTGTGTGTGGTGTGTGACGGAGAGTGTGTCCTTTATTTTAGTGGATAATACTCAACCGCATAGAAAAATCAGCTACTCAAGGTGTCAATGGGGAGTAGTAAAAGTTGTAAACACACATACATACACAGGACACACAAAAACAAACAGAATACGAATAAAACCGGCGTTTCTCAGGAAAAATAAATACCGAATACTACTCAACACATGTATATCCAAACAGAAAAACCGGAATAAAACGATGGTTCACGCCATACACGAATATAAAAACAGCTGTTTTTAAATGTTTAATACATTTATCCGTATGTAAGACGGCTGGTACAATTTAAAGTGTATTATGTGTGCAGAACTCTCATGAACAAGTTTTAAGGACGTCTCTCTATACGATACTTCCGCCTTTATAAGTCAAGAAGCAAAGCAAGAATAAGCAAACGAGCGAGGCTCCCAAATAGAGAAATAAATTCTCAAATGTTGGTTACAATTAGTTTGAGAGTACGTAAGTGTTTGATTTACAACTACAACATGTTGCTTGCTAGTCTTGTTGGCGATTTTATTTTTATTTTTTTGCTTTAATTCCTTTTGCTTTAAAATCCTGTATATTTTTTTGGTTGATTTCGTCTTTTTTTTTTGTTTTTTTCCTTGCATGTAGCAGTAAATGTGTCTCGTTTAGATTTGCCTTAGTGGTTTCATCATTGAAGGAACATTTATTATTTATTTAACTGTGTGTGTATGTTTGTGTGTATGGAATAATGTGTTACACACGTTCTTTTAGTAGTCTCAGCCTGTGTGTCTGTCTTCTATGTCTTTGGGATCTCGTCTTTTCTAGCCGTTGAATGATGCAAATTTTATGCCTTGTTTTGATATCTTTTCCTCGCAATAATTTTGATTTTCGCACATAATACACTATAAGTAGACAAAAAGGAACAAACGAAAGGAAAAAAAAATAACAGAAACTACATTGGATACAGCAACAAAAATATAAATTACTACTATAAAATCATGAATATTTTAATGGCGAAAGGTTAATAAATATCAATAAGGTGTGATTTTTATTTAAATGCTGAAGATGGAGTCAATGATTTTTTTTATTACCACTTCCTATTAAAGTTTTAAATGATGAAATATTTATGGCTGATGATTGAATAGGGTTTTTAAAGTTTAAAAAACAACCAAACTATTTACATTTAAAGTGGTTATTTAGAACAATATTAAAGATTCACAATATTAATTTCTAAAGACTATATTTCGAAGACTATCGCTTTAACCGGCCAATTTTTTTTTGCAATGAAATTTATTCCACGTGTTTGACACGAAACCTAAATAATAAGTTCTTCTTCAATGTTTTTTTTTTTTTTCGTTGACTACCTTAGGAGTCAACAAGGCGGTGTTTTAATACTCTTGCATATCAAACATTTTGTTCGTTTTGCGATATCTCGCTTAGTTCTTGAGATACTAGCGATTTTATAAAATGGGAGGTTGGCCTTGCACATCAAACAAGTTTTCAATTTATTTTTTGACCAATGGTTATAATCTTTAACTTCAAACTCATATGTATATTAGTTCTCATGTAGTGAGTAAACTAGTTCATATGAATGTTTGATGTTTGGCAAGGGATTGTTACCACTTTCAAAACGTGTTCTGATGATGGGAACCTAGAAAATTCCCGAAATAGATATATCAACACATTCCTGAAAGGGTCAAATAATAAATTTGAAAACAAAAAACTCTATAGATTATTTGTTAGGACAATATCCTAATGAAGAAATATAGAGTATGGCCTCGAACTTGAATAATTTTCATTTTCATTATAAAATGGGAATTTTTAAAATGGTATGTATCTCCAAAACTAAAAAAGATAGGGTAAAAAAGTCCATATATGTACAAATATGTTCAGATATGGACACATATGGTTGCTTATATGAACAAACATGGAAATATATGTTTTATATAGCGGCATATATGGAAGTATATGCGATTATATGTATTCAAAGAGGACTCATATATGGTCATATATGGAGGAATATGTTACTTCATATTCGCAATATGGGGCCATATATGGGCACATATCGAAGTATATGGAATTCCATATGTACACAAAGGGCTCATATGTGAACATATAAGGAAGTATATTTGACTCCATATACCCAACGTCTAATATATGATTAAATTTAAATAGGAAACAAATATATTGAAATTACGTACATAGTTTTTATTTAAATGATATACATATTTGGATAAAGTTGTAAAAAGAATAGGAAAATTTTTAAACATATGAAAATGGTGTATCCAATCAGTTTTATAAACCCAAATGAAAACAACTTCAATTCTTAAGCTAATTCATAAGGACTCACAGCACATACCTAAATTTTATTCAAATTGAAGTGGATCAATAGATAATTCGCACTATTTACGGTACTCTCCTTGTCAGTAAAATAAATAGATTTTTTATTACTTGTGTCTTCATTACGACAATATTCACCCATTTAACTCTTATTTTAAAATTTCATTAAATTCAGAAGTGATTTTAACAATTTTTTAAAATTGTTTTTTTTTACAAAAAAGTCAAAACAAAATTTTATGAAGCGCAAATATATTTAAGTAACTAACTTAAATATAAACATTGTGGAAAAATTTAAGATTACAAGTTTTTTTAAACAGGACCTCACAGATAATAATACGAAATACACAATACATTCTATTATGAATTGTTGAACTGTAAAATCACGTTTTCTTTTAAAATTTCTAAGGCATTATGATCTTGTACCTTAGAAATTAAATCTTACTAGATAGATAGATAGATAAATGTTCTTTATTTCAAAAATATACATTTAAGTTTGTTTACAACATTTTCTTAAAATTAATGAAATTGAACTTACGACAATGACAAAAGTCGTCTGTCGGAGGTTTGAATTGATTGAAATTTTACAATTTTTATAAAAATCATTTGTTAAAGTATTTAAATTTAATAACAAAAGGAAGAAATTAGGCAAATTCATTTATTATAGCCTTGCGATATAATAGGGCGTTTTTAATATAATTAACTAATTTATCCCAAGTTTCATCATTTACACCATTTAATATATTAATTATTTCGTTTTCTCATAAAATTACTTTTCCAAAAATTCTTATTCGATATTCTTTTAGAATAGGACATTTTCCTAGGAAGTGTTGGATATCTTCAGGCTCGTTCATATTACATAATGTACATATACTTTGGATATTGTTGAAGCTGGTATTTAGAGCTATAAGACCACATCTTGCCTTGAAAATCCACATTATTTTACTACGATCGTATGTGTTATTAAAGTAAGAATGTCCCATATTATGATCTAAATATTTGTACAATCTGGCATCGCTTTGCAAGCACCTCATCCACATTTTCTGACGGTTTCCGTCTGTTATTTGCATCAAAAGGTTTGCAAAATTGTTTGACCAACTTACTGCGTTTAAGTTTGAAATATTCCATTCCAAACCATAGTTTGTTCCTAGGTTATTTAGGCTTTCTGCCCAGAAAACATTACTTTCAAGCACTTTTAATGATAATTGGTTGGGTACTCTATTTGCTGGGTAATGAAACAGGGTTCTGTATACATATCGAAGATGGAGCTCAAGGGTGTACAAATGTCCATTTAATATCCCTGTTTCGAGCATTACTGCGTATGTGGGGGTAAAGTCTGGTAATTTAAATATTTTCTTAACAAAGAACAGTTGTAATTTATCAACTTCGTCAAAAAGAGAGTAGCCCCATATTTGAGCCGCATAACTTTGAACTGCTCTGCAAATGGCTTGAAACATTTTCCATTTCATAGACAAAGCTATATGATTTTTGCAGAAGAATACATTCCACGTTGACATTATACTATTCTTTGCCGATTTATTTCTTATTTCTAAGTGCTTTTTAAAACTTAATCTTGGCGTGAGTAGGACTCCTAAATAGCAATATTCAGATACAATTTCTATTGGATTTCCCTTATAAAACCATTTCTCCATTCTCGATAATACACCGCCATTTCTGAACACCATTATTGCAGATTTCTCCAAGTTAACTTCCATACTCCACATTTCACAATATTGTTCAAGTCTGTTTATCATTCCTTGTAGGGTGCTGATATCGTCTGCTAACAAAACAATGTCATCAGCGTAAAGCAACAGCCTTATGTTCATGCTATCTATTAGCAAACCACCCATTAGTACATCGTGGAGGTCGTTTACTATTAAATAGAAATTTCAAAAAGTTATTTTTAATTATTAGACTCATTATTTTATCAACTCTCGTAAGTATATATATAATTACCTATGCTAGAGCGCTTAACTGACAACCTGGACACCCAGGTTCGCATCCCGTGTGGCCACATTTTATCAAAAAAAAATAGTTTAGTAAAACAATTTTTTTTTTTATTAAATTTAGTTTTTTGAGAATTTATTTTTAAACTTATTATTTTTGTCCGTACTATTAAGCATATAGGTAACCACATATGTTTTGATTTTTCGTAAGTTGTTTAGTAATGATATGTACTTATTTTGCGCGACATCCCCAAACAAAAGTAATGAGATTTGTAATGACAATTGTAAATACTTGCCATTACCAAATATGTTTTTATATAATCTCTTATATGGTTATGCTCTCCTACACTGGGTATTTAATTCTTCATGACAGCAATGGTGTTTAACCTTTTGCTAAACTTATTTTGAACAAATTTAAAGTAGTAAAAGTATAAAGTAGTAAAAGTATAAATAATGATCTTCTATCGGAACACCCACCAATGTGGATTAAATGTGAAATTAAAAAATAAATTGTGCATTGCAATCAAAAAAATAGAACGATTGATTTTTTTTTCATCTAATATTGTGGATGCGCTGACACAGTGGAAAAATTGTCATTTTTTTGGTAAAGCACAGTTTTAAACGGATTTGAAAAAAATTGAATTTTTAAAATTTACTGACTTAATTCCAGATCGATTCATTATGATAGATTTCTAAGAACTATTTATTAAATTTTATTAATAAATAACCAAAGCCTGGAAAATTTTCATTCAAACGCGGACTTAAGAAAATCTTTCAACAGAGAATAAATTAAATTTAATTTCAGATACATTTCGTTTATATCCCACAACTATAATTTTTTTTGAAAAATGCTAATTTCACTGGTTTTTAATATTTATTACGAATATAAAGTAAATACTTTAAAAATCACACTTAAGGAATCGATCTTAATTTAAATTTATTTTTTATGTGATGTAAGCCAATTTGTTTAAAAAAGTCCTATTTTCCACACATTGCCTGCTAGCAAACCTTCTTTGTAAGCCAAACCTTCTTTTAGTAGTAGTAGTAGTATTTTCTTTATTTTCAATATTTAGCAATATATATAATACAAAGTTTAAAAAAATATTATTTTAACATTAGACCATGACATAGTGTCGTCGGTCGGCTATATTAAATTATATAATGTTGTGCAAAAATATTATATTTTATTATAAATTTTTAATAATTAAATTCTTGTATAAGCATTGTTCTATAATTTATACAATATTTTATAAAATTGGCTAATGCCCTCCATCCTATTATTTTACCATCAAGTGTATTTAAAACTTCATCTTCTTCAAGTAAAACTTTTCCGAAATAAAACATTCTAAATTCCCTAAATGCTGTACAGCGGCCCAAAAAATGTAATAAGTTTTCGTCTTTACCCATGTTGCATATTGAACATAAAATCGACACATTATTTTGATTACTTTGATATCTGGTGGCATTCAGCTTGATTAAATCACACCAAAGCTTAAAGATCCACATTATTTCTTCTCTATTTCTGACCAAACCTTCTTTTATAGCATTCACATTTATTCTCAGAGAAGATAAAACAGTATAAACTCAATGTATTTAAAGCTTAAACGCTAAAGTAGAAACATGGAAAAACAACACATTTTTAAAAAAAGGTCAAAGTTAATATGAAAAATAATCTAAATCTTTAACCCTTTACTGCATTAAAAAATACATATAATTTTTTTTTGGAAAAAATTAAATAAAAAGTTATACCTATTTCGCAGTTTTCATATATTTTAATTTTTAAGGATTTTATTGAGAATGATAATGATTTGTTTATTGATAATGGATAATGATTTGTTACATATATGTATGTTATTATACATTATACATATATGTATTATGTATAACTATACCCAGGAAAAAATTACACATTCCAAAAAGAAGGTGATGCCCACACTTGCTTACATATCTCATTGCCAAATTTAGTAACTGCAATACCAAACTCATTCCAACGATAGAGTCAAAAAAGCAAGTAGTATTGTAATCAATTCTTTAAATTTAAACCAGAAAGCATGAACTCAATAACAAAGTAATCATTTACTTAAAAGAAAATTACAATGTTATTAACTTATATGTATAACTTTTTGTACTCAAGATGTAATCATATACTCGTTATTGGAAGTAGTTCCTAATTTTGAAAAAAATAAGTTATACAATTTTAAAGAATTTATCTCATATATTTTTTCAAACAAATTTTTATTTGCAGG
Source organism: Delia radicum (assembly GCA_021234595.1). Classification (NCBI taxonomy): domain Eukaryota; kingdom Metazoa; phylum Arthropoda; class Insecta; order Diptera; family Anthomyiidae; genus Delia; species Delia radicum. Next base: position 198,768,932 of record CM037851.1, on the reverse strand, counting down.
AAAATAATACTTAAAACAGAAATTGCATTTTTTTTTTTGAAAAATTTATATTTTCGTGGTTTATAGCTCCAAAATTATGACAGACCCATGTTATCATATCAATTCGGTGTTTCACTTTTTAGGATTTTATTTTCGCATGAGTTTTGATCGTTATATTTGAGTGACCTAGGAGAATCACGTGTGAGTAAAAGTTGAATTTACTTATGGAACTATTTCTTTTTTTTAAATGTGAGTACTTCTTATTTTTTCTAGGGAACTATTTATTTATAATGGAACTATTTCTTTATTAAAAAATGTATGTAGTTCTTAAAAATATAAAGTAAATGGTTCTTTGGTAAAAAAAAATAATCAATTCTAAAGAATCAATTATTTTAGTCTCACGCCCTGTTAAAAGAATCGAGTAGGTAATCTAGTAAGTAATGCGTTCTGCCCAAAATGCTTGATTACAAACCCGCTTACCTTTTTGGAAATTTTTTGCTGGGTAGTTATATGTAACAAACTAGTGTAAAGGAATAAAATGGCAATTTTCGCTATATATAAAAAATGTGATTTTGACCACTTTTGAATCAAGTAACATCGCAAAAATTTGTTAGCATTTGGTAGTACAACTTTTTTGCATCAGAAAGATATTAAAATTATTAAGAGATCTCATTTATTGTATACGATATCGTCTGTTGAAATTAATTTATATGATGTCTGCATATTAATATGGCGTACCGCATTAATAGTGAAGGAATAACATATTGGAATTCAAAAGGCAACATATAGGACTTTTAGATGACTTAAAAAGTTTTGTGAATAAATATTAATTAGCGAGGTTATAACGTCCCGAATAAAGTGAAAAACAAGATTCATTTAAACTTTAGCTTATGATATCTGAAAAATCTGATGTATAAATTCTGTGGTCAGATTCGGATTCAGCGCACATCAATCTTTTCAAAAAGCATATTTTAGTCCCAGGATTAGAAGACGTTTTATACTGTGTTACTATTTACTACATTTTTGCATTTGAAGAGGCGACGCCCGTAAAGTAAATTGTTCAAGAGACGAGAAAAACCCAGACCAGAACTTGATATTTTTATATATTTCTTTTAGCATCAAGAATTTCATATAAAAAACTAATTAAAAGTTGCATAAATGTAAACCAGCAAATTAACTAAATTTTTCAAAGGGTATACAGACCAATTTATTTTCAAAAGCATGTTGGAAAAATTATGCATCTATTATCCGAATTTGACGAAAACTGGGCCGTATTAACAGAGCAACATTATTTATAAGTTAGAAAAGTTTCAAGGACATTTTTCTAAGAAATGAAAGGATATAATATAAATGTATCAGTCTTTAGTAGAATTTATTAGTCAGTAATGTAATTTTAACAAATAAATTCAATAAGTTCGCCCCTCCTCAAAATTATATTTTTCAATACAAAAATGTAAAAAAGATTAAAAAATTAAGTTTGATATAATTTTTATTAAAAATAAAAATTATGTTTTTTTTCGACCTTTAATTGTGCAATGAAAATTATTCAAGTGTGAGGCTTCTTTATTACGATATTGTCCTAAGAAATAATCTATAGAGTTTTTTTGTTTTCAAATTTATTTTTTGGCCCTTTCAGGAATGTGTTGACAGATCTTTTTCCCATCATCAGAACACGATTTGAACATCAAAAATTCATATATACTAATTTACTCACTAAATGAGAACTAATATATATATAAGCTTGAACTAAAAGATTATTGCCATTGATCAAAAAATAAATTGAAAACTTGTTTGTTATCTGCAAGGTCCACCTATGGTGGATATTCAATACACGTTTTTTATATTTTTTTCTCCTGTTTATTTTTTTAGTTTTGTCTATAAACAAAAACAGGGGGAGTAAACTAGACTGTACTTTGTCTTTAATACAAGTTTGATATAATTTTTATTAAAAATAAAAATTATGTTTTTTTTTACCTTTAATTGTGCAATGAAAATGAAAATTATTCAAGTTCGAAGCCATACTCTATATTTCTTTATTAGGATATTGTCTCTAGAGTTTTTTGTTTTCAAATTTATTATTTGACCCTTTCAGGAATGTGTTGATAGATCTATTTCGGGAGTTTTCTAGGTTCCCATCATCAGAAGACGTTTTGATGTTTGGCATGGGATTGGGACCACTTTCAAAACGTGTTCTGATGATGGGAACCTAGAAAATTCCCGAAATAGATCTATCAACACATTCCTGAAAGGGTCAAATAATAAATTTGAAAACAAAAAAAACTCTATAGAAAACTCTATATATTTACAAAAATAAGAGAGCCTCCAAAATAGGCAGAGCTTTAACAAAAAACCTAATAATCATCAAATTTGCTTCATTCTTGTCTTTTTAGAAATCAAACACGTGTCTAGGTTCTTTTCCAAACAAAACAAAAAAACTCTATAGAGAACTCTATATATTTACAAAAATAAGAGAGCCTCCAGAATAGGCAGAGCTTTAACAAAAAACCTAATAATCATCAAATTTGTTCCATTCTTGTCTTTTTAGTGGCTAGGATCTTTTCCAAATCTTTTACCGTTTTAATAGTTTTTTGTTTTTATATAAAGGGTGATTTTTTAGCAAACTTTCTTTTTGGCAACATTGTTTTTGGCAACTCAGCTGTTTTCGTGTAACATGTTATTGTTAAACATGTTCAGTTTGGTGTATAATTTAACCATAAATAGACTTACGTACGAACAACGCTTGCAGATTATAGAATTTTATTATCAAAATTCATGCTCGGTTAAGAAAGTGCATCGTGCACTTCTTCCAATTTCTGGTCAATTTGGGCGACCTTCTGAGGCGGCTTTTCGGAATCTTGTGACTAAATTTCCATTATTGGATATTAAACCACCATACGTAGAGTGCGGACAGAGAAAAATATCGCAGCTGTATCCGCCAGTAGTGTTGATGACCGTAAATTAACGATTCGGAGCCGTTCGGAGCAATTGGGCCTATGTTACTCCACTACGTGGAAAATTTTAAGGAAGGTGCTAGAAATTGAAGCCACATGCCATACCACAACGGCTAACTTTTGGTGAATGGGCGCTGGCAAAGTTGGATGAAGATCCACTTTTTTATCGAAACAGTGTGTTCAGCGACGAAGCTCATTTCTGGTCGAATATATACGTGAACAAGCAAAATTGCTGTATTTGGTGTGAAGAACTTTGGTGTGGATGATGGGCCGGTGGCATCATTTTTCCGTACTTTTTCAAAGACGACGAAGGCAGGAACGTTACTGTGAATGGCGAGCGCTACAGTGCGATGATGACAATTTTTTTTTTTGCCCAAAATTTAAGAGCTGGGCTTGGGGGACATGTGGTTTCAACAAGACGATGAAACAATGACCCACTGAGAGGCGAGTTCGGTGAACAGTTTGTTTCACGTTTGGGGCCGGCCAATTGACCGACTAGATTGTGCGATTTAACGCCTTTAGACTATTTTTGTGGGGCTATGTTAAGGCTAATGTCTATAGGGACAAGCCGGCACCGGTTGACGCACTGGAAGCCAATATTGAAGAATTTATTCGTGAGATACCGGCCGATATGTTGGAGAGAGTATGCCAAAATTGGTAGTATGCCATCGTATGAACCATTTGAGGCGTTGCCGCGGTCAACATTTACATGAAATCATTTTTTAATATTGAATTATATAGATCGTTCAATCGACTCAGTAAAGATTTCATACATATCTCTAAATTTTATGTGTTTGTTTTTTGAAATCAAATCCGAAAGCTCTTAAAACATCACCCTTTACTTCGAGATTACTTTTATGTTATTTTTAATTTATAACGAGCTTTCAACCTCCGTATGTTTACAAAAATAAAGCAAATCAAACATATTAGCTATTTTAATTTCAATTTGAGATCAAAACTATCTTATATATTCTATTTTTTTTAACAAAATTCCCGGCAGAAATTTACTGCATTTAATGTGTGTGAACTGATAAACGCTATAGCATAATAATTTCTACCATTAAAATGTTTTACCTGTCAATTTTTAGTGCATTTTTTTTAACTTTTTGAAAAGTCAGACTCCAGTTTCAACGTTAAAGATTCAAGTCAGGTGACCTTACATTAGTTTTTTTTAGGTGATTTCCCTATTAATGGTCAGATTTATTTATTAACATTAATTTTGCAACTATCGACAACTTGTACCGACTTTGTGACAGTATAAATGAAGACGTAACATTTCACTGGTTTAAAATAAATGAATACGGAACTGTTTAGATAGTGACCAAGTTTGTCAGATATGGCGATTTCTCGCCAAACGTCGCGATCTTAAAACTCGTTTGGCAAGTTAATTTTCGAAATGCCGACTGGCGATTTTTCGAGTGAATGGCGATTTTACACATAAAATATAGCTACCAAAAAACTATCGCCAGATTATGATTTTTTGCACAACTTATCCAAAAACTTGAAACACTTTACAAGAATATAAATTAAAATGAGATTTTATTTGTTCGGTTTTAGATCATGACAAATTTTTCTCTAAATTAACAGAAAAATTATAATTTTTATATGATAATTTACTTTGACTATTAGAAAAAAACACAGAAAAAGTTATTAGACACTAGCATGAATGGAATGCATTTTCTGACCCACTACGGTCTTCATCAACATTCTTCGTGCCATTTTAGTGTTAATCGTAAATATCATCTATTTAACTCACACGTTGAAGAAATTGGGTAACTTTAAATCCCACATTACTCTGTGTGTTGAGTTAGAATGAAATTTACCACGAACGATTTCTATTTATAGTGTGTTTGTTTTTTCTCTAGTCATTATCATAGTTGCCAGTTTAACTTTCAGTTAAAACTTTAAATGGCAGTTCTTTTCTCTAATGTCATCATATACTATCCTTCTACATTAGCAAAGCATATCAACAAACATTAAAGATTTTTTTTTTTTCATTAATACATATGACGAGCATATACATTAAACGATTTTTGCACTGTACCTGGTGAGTGGTTTAATAGTGAATTTTATCGTTGATCTATAAATTTATGTGTGAGATTTTATTTGTTCGGTTTTAGATCATGACAAATTTTTCTCTAAATTAACAGAAAAATTATAATTTTTATATGATAATTTACTTTGACTATTAGAAAAAAACACAGAAAAAGTTATTAGACACTAGCATGAATGGAATGCATTTTTTCTAATAGTCAAAGTAAATTATCATATAAAAATTATAATTTTTCTGTTAATTTAGAGAAAAATTTGTCATGATCTAAAACCGAACAAATAAAATCTCACACATAAATTTATAGATCAACGATAAAATTCACTATTAATAAATTAAAATTTCAAAATTTCTGCATATTGGTTTCGAAATATCTTGTTTAGATATTTTACAAGATTTTTGGTAACGATTTTTTAGGTTTAAGTAATTGGCGAGTTTTAAGAATTTCTTTGGGAACAAAATTGAAACTGAGTATATATTTTGTTACTCTGCTTTATAAGTTATAAATTAAATTTGTGCTGAATTGTTGCAGCTCCTTCTTTTTATAAAGATATTATTTTGAACTACACACAGAGAAATAAAGTGCCAACCGAATTGAAAAGTGTATTTTAGTGGTAACAACTTATAAATTAAGTTAGTTCAACGATATTTATATTAGATTTCTAAATATTATGGGTCTAACAACTAAAATTCAGTTGAATTAACCGAACTTTGTTGTGAAAACTAATGTTCACTTTTACCAACCGACTGAAATTCGAAATAACCGAATTTGAGTCGTAGTAAACGGATTTAAGTTGGCAAATAGCAAAATTTTTCTCTGTGTGTAGAATTATAATGCAACATACAAAATTATAATGTTCATGAAGTGCTTTTTAGAAGTGTAAGAACATAAAAATTTGTAGAAATTGTTTGATAATAAAGAAAAAACTTGCAAAAAATCTATAGTTTGAACATCCGGACTTCTTGTCTAGTTTATGTACATTTCCAAATTTAAATTGTTATAATGAATTTAATGTTATAGTTTTGTGTTGGGTATAGACAAAATAAAATATTTTTAAAATTAATTTTTGTTGTGCCTTTTTGGATGTTTTTTGAACAGGTGGTATGTCACGCTGTTTTGAATAAGTGCAGTGACTGTTCCGGACGTAGTATTTAGCAATCCGTACATAATATGACACACGCTAAATAAAAAGTGGCAGGTTGCTTGCTAATTACTTTTCGCATTCTCGGCGACATGTACCCATTAGACCAGTACAAAATTATTTCATGTGTGACCAGTTTTCCTTCAACAATTTTTCTGCAGTTCTACGACACGTACACCTACACCAGTCACGTGATAATTTTTTTCCCACTGGTTCTGCTGCATATCACATAAATCCTAAAATTTTTATACTTTGACATTCTTATATTAGTGGTGTCTCACTTTGAGGACCTGCGGCAACGCTCCTGATGGGCCCATTTCAAAAAAGTTATCTTGAATATTAAATTAATTTTTAAATTTTATTGCAATCGGGCTGCTACTAAGGGTAGTTTCCCAATAGGTTCTCTCCGATCTTAATGAAATTTGGATATGTGATATAAAAAAAAATATGGGGAAAAAATTAACCTATTTTTCGTATTTTCGGCTTATTTGGAATTGTTTCAGAGAAATTTTAGATAAATGGAGTACCAAAATGAAAGATAATTTTCAAGTATTTCTGCACGCAGATAAATAAATGTGCCAACCGAATTTAAAAGTGTATATTAATGGTAACAACTTATAAATTCAGTTAGTACAACGATACTTTGTCGTAAAAACTAATGTCAAGCTGTGCGAACCGTCTGAAATTCGTAATAACTGAATTTGAGTCGTAGTAGCTGAATTTCAGTTGACAAATAGCTAAATTTTTTTCTGTGTGTGTATTTCAAGTGATATTAAAACTGGTGTTTTGTTAAAGAGTCATAGTTAAATTACGCTATAAAAAATATGTTCAGTCAAAGCCCAGTATAACGAATACTCGGTATAACAAAAACGCGATATAACGAGCTAGCAAATTGTTTGCAGAGTGTAAGTCATTAAAAAGGGTCCGCCATCTAACGTTTTTTTTTCAACTAGTGCTTATTTCGTGAATGGTAACACTTAGCTCATGTCTGATTTGACAGATAATTTGTTTTATCTTCCGCTGAACGAATATGGTTGTGTATATGCTTGAACAACGCTGGGAAATTTTGCGACATTACTTTGAAAATCATGGTAATGTTGCAGAATGTGTGCGAAAATTCAAATCAGCCGCAGAGCTGATGTCGTTTGGCCACCTCGGAGCTGAGATTTGACACCGTTGGACTATTATTTGTGGGGTTCCGTCAAGGATAAGTGCTACGCCAACAAGCCAGAGGCAATTGACGCTTTAAAGGACAATATTTGTGAAGTCATTGGTGAAATACAGCTTCACACAATCGATAATGTGCTTAAAAATTGGACCGATCGTGTAGGCTACTGCATGGCCAGCCGAGGCAGCCATTTGAATGAAATTATTTTCCATTATTAACCGGAAGGATTTTACTTTCAAATAAAAAAAGAAATTTGAGAAAATATTCAGTAGTTTTTTTTTATAGCATTTTCAAAAAAAAAAAAGTTATTTGGCGGACCCTTTATAACAGTTGTTATTTATTTGTGCTTTTCGGCCAAATTTTGGCCGAACTACCGAACTTGGCCGAACTCCGAAGCCGAATACTCGGTCGGACACTAGATATTAATGATCAATGGTCGGTATGCTTGTTTTATTTTTCGAGTTACGCAGTGTTATTTACCAAAAAATATTTTTAATATATAATTAGATTCTTCAATAGAGTGTTAATAATTAAATAATTAACTCTTCTGACAGGATAACAAAAGAAAAACTATAATGGAATTAAATTTAAAGCAATTAACCTGGAAACAAATGTCTTTTTTACAGTCGTTTGTTCTTCGTACATTAAAGCCGACAAGTCGACAACATTAAAATATCAAAATCATTTCAAATGGAAAATATGGTATTAACTAAAATCGTTTGAAGTACAAACATAAATATTTTAGCCTTTTTCTTGGCTACAAAACTGGCGGCATATATACAAAATATATAATATAGATATATATATATATATTTTTTTTCTTGAAAAAAATTAGAGTGTGTAAATTACGGGTAAAAGAATAGTAGTAAGTAGTCTAAAGTAAAGTAAAGATTTGGAATGGGAATGGTAGACGAGGAAACGACAACAATATGGAAAAAGTTAAGTACATCGAATAAACTAATGAATATTCCATTCTTCTTAGAAGAAGCAAGTGGTGTTTGGTTGGGGGGGTTTTTTCTTTTTTATTTTTACTTACGACTACTTTCTTATTTCTTTCCTTAGTAATTTTTTAACGTACACATAGTTGTCATTATAATTTTAAGACGCATACTTAGAAAAATTTGAGAAAAAAAAAATAAATAGGCAGGATGAATATTTGTACGAAAAAAATTACAATATGTTCGATGGAAAAACGTTTGTTAACTGGAGAGGGGGTCAGAAGGAGCGAAAAATACCAACAATTTACCACATAATTTTATACGAAAAGAATAAAGAACACGGAAAAAATTAGAAGAAAAAAAAAATACCGAGCCGTTACGTCTACAAATGGGTTTTTTATGTAAGTGTAATCCTTTTGCTTAGGAATGATGCAAAAAAGATGAAGAAAGTTTTATGAGTGTTACAAATTTATATGTTTGTGTGTGTATGTGTGTGTGTGTGTGTGTGCGTCGAATACAGTAGAAAAAGTCTAGAATTTTAAGTGGAATGGAAAGGAAGTTTAGATGGTATAGTAAAGAAAACAGACTCAATGGAAAAACCTCTATTATTAGAACTATAAATCAGCATGAAATGAGTGAACAAAAGAAACTATATACAGACTAATACACATAAATGTTTGTTGGTTTTTATTTTTTATTGTTTTGTTATATGTTTATAAACTGTAATGAACAACTAATGGCCCTTGAATAGTGTTTTAAGTTTAGTTTTAAGCTCTCGTTTCAAATTTTAAATTACCTAAATTAAATTTTTCCCTAGCAAAATCCAGTTTCCATATCAAATAATGTATTAATGTATAGGTCATAGGGTTACATGCATTACTTAACTAACCCCTTTCTTCAATAATTTCTAATATTCCTATTAGTGAATATTGGAAACCTATACTGCAAGCTCTAGATAAAAAAGAAAGAGAGATCTTAATATCTGACGCTAGGGCATCCCAATTTCATGATCTTTACCCACAACTAAACTATTGCATGGTTCCAATAACTACTTCACAATTTTCATCACGTACTACTAGCTTATTGATACGATAAGAGGGCGACTACTTGATTTAAATGCCCGCTCCTTTAAAAACTCGACGACTGGTATATGTACACTATGTAACCTAGACGTATCTGAAAACACACTACACTTTATCGGCAATTGTCCAATATATAACGAATTCCGGCTAAAATACTTTAAAAAACGTAGTCTAAACACAAATGAAGTTATAAACATACTAAATGGCTGTGATTATGATTACATTACGTTATGTAAATATATTGAAACTTGCCTTAAATACAGAAAACTTATTATAAGTGAATTTTACTAGAAAAAAAAAAATGTATAATATGTACTAAATTGAATTTTTGTAAATATAATCAGCTTTAATTTGCCAATCTGGCTCACAACTGTAATGTTAAGCCAAATATAGATATGTAAACATTTTGTAAATATATTTTATGTTATGCATTCTTTATAATAAATATCTATTAAATAAATAAAAATAATAAAATAATTTATTTCGACTCATTATGGACAAACTGTTGCGTTTTTAACCCAGTACTTTTATGTCGATAAGAAAATACGAAAATTAATTTCTCCTTTAAAAATAAGTTCACCGATTGTAAATAATTTTTAAAAATCTGGTCGATCGTACCATTAATTTTTCAAATACACTAAGTTTAAAATATATTATAACCCCCCGGCAAAATTTTCAATATGTAGTCTAATATAATGATATATCATTTGACAAGTTCCAATATATAAACATATACAAATTGATCCGAAAGATATAATTTGATACAATTTTATCCGAGATTTGTCCATATCCGGGACATTATATTATATCTAATTGGATATAAATAGTTCTGATTTTATATAATTTTAGACAATACTAGGTATGCTTTTTGTGTCTTGGAAGTTCTGCTTAAAAGTAAAAGTTAAAAATTAAAATTTCTAGAAATCAACAATTTTAAAGTCTCACATTTTTTTAAATGCAACTTAACGAAATGTTTCAAAATTAACAAGAAAAAATTTAGTGTTTGAAAAACATATAAATAAGTGGTTTTATCTCATAAAATGTATCAGGTTTTTATTTGAAATTATATAAAAAAATCAATTGAGTACGATTTCGTTATAAAGTTAATATGTGAAGCCAGACGTAAAACTCTTAACTTGCAGATAAATCAATTTGATATTGAATTTTACCAAAATATATATGGCATTAAATATAAAGATATATGCAATTACATAGAAAATTGTTTCAGTATGAAGTCTTATATAGTTTAAAAAGATTTAGCATGGGACCATATATGAATGATCATATCGAACAGGTACGTTGCCAAGGTTAGGGAGGGGGGGGGGGGGGAGGGTGAGTTTAATATAAAAGTATTTATTTTTGACTTGGATCAAATAGGAAATGCCTATTAGTGCAGTATTATATGGTTCGAATCTTCAAATTTCATTAGAAAACATCGCCTGCAAATGGACGGCTATCATTGTTAGAGTTGATTTTCGACAAAAAAAAGCAATAAATATAGTCATTTCAAAAGAGATTTCCTTCAAATATAATCAAAAAATTGCTTCAGATAATGCAAACTAAAAACTAAATAAACTAAAAACTAAACAGAAAAAACTGAAATTGAGTTTCAATTAACATATTTGTTGCTTCAGTTAAAAGTTTAATTGAATTCGGTCCTATTGAGCAAATTGTAGTATCAATTAAAATAATCTGTTATTATTAAATTAATATTATTTTCAATTATGGTTTTGTTCATATCTATTAAAAATTGAATTGAATGTTGTTTTTTATTTCAAACAAATTTTTAGTAGATACTTTTAAAACATTAATTAAAATTAAAAAAAATAGAATCGCCAAAAATTAGGGGAAAAATTGCTTAAATTAAAAACAAATCGCCAAAATTACAAAATTTTAAAAAAATCACTAAAATTGTAAAAAAAAATCGTCAAAATTGAAAAAAATTAAAACATTTGAAAGAATAGCCAAATCTGAAAAAAGATTGTCAAACTTTAAAAAAAACAATCCTCAAAATTGCAGAAATTTCAAAAAATTGCCAAAATTCGAAAAACCTCTAAAACTAAATCAACATTGCTTAAATTTAAAAAAAATCGCCAAAATTAAAAAAAACGTGAAATAATACAATTTAAATGGAAAATCACTGATGAGCCTGTCCATAAAAAGGCAGAAACTAGTCTAGTCAAATTTAAAAATGAATAGTGTTTATAATTTTTAGAGAAAAACGTTTATTCTTCTTCTAAACCTGAACATTTCTAAAGTGAATTTTTTACTTTAGTCGGTTTTTTACTTTGGTGAATTGGAAATACATAATTTAGTTTAAATAAATTCTTTTACTACGACTCAAATTTTATTATTATTAATTTCAGTCGGTTGGCACAACTTAACATTATTTTTCACAACAAAGTTCGGTTAATTTAACTGAATTTTAGTTGCAACACCAAAAATATTCAGAAATCTAATGTAAATATCGTTGTACCAACTGAATTTATAAGTTGTTACCATTAAAATACACTTTTCAATTCGGTTGGCACTTTATTTTTCTGTGTGTACAAGTGAAACGCTTCCTTGGAAAATTTACGATTTTGTTAATACAATACATGGAGTATAAACCCGATGGGCTCCCTCCGATCTTAAAAAATGTCGGATATATGAAAAAGGAGAAAAAGTTGTGAATAATTTGTTCACCAATATTTAAAATAATTCAAATAAGTGGTAGACGACATAGTGTCAAAATGAGTATTTTAAATTTCCTAAACTTTACACATAAGTTCATACAAAGATGTGTTAAATTTCACCGCCACTTTTAAACCCTAAAACATGGGATTGGCCGCTCAAAAATACGTTTATCATATTGTTTGCTCTTTTATCACCTATCCGAAAAGCTTCCTTGTAGGTGTCAGGCGATTTATGTATGAAATTTGCCTTTTAATTTGTCTGCAATCAATTTCAATATGTAAATTTTCTGCTTTTCCGTGATATTTGTAAATTTACACCTTATCCTTCAATCAATATTGACATGATTATACTTAAATGAAAAGTAGTTTTGTCAACTTTGCTAAGCCAAAAATAAAAAAATTTTGGTTATTTTGTAAAGAATTTTGAGAGTGGAGGAAAAAACTCCATTTTTAGTAAAAACTTTATTATTAGCAAAAACTCGTAAACCGTTTGTCTGATTTAAAATTTTTTTTAAGTATTCGTGCTTATTATGCCAAAATTAATTAATAATGATGTGTCGCAAGACATATTTTTATAACCGGTTAATGATATCCAATTTATCTCAAATTTACACCACCTAAATTTTAGACCTAGTTTTACAATATTCGTAACAATAATTTATTAAAATCAAAAGTTGAAAGTTGAAAAAAATTCCTCTCTAATGTAGATACATTTGTATGAAATGGTGTATATTTACGTACAATCATATACAAAAATGTAACATGCAGTGCACTTTTATCAGAATAAAACTCGGATCTAATAATATTTAGATCTATCAGTTTACATGCAATCATATACAATTATATCAGGTCAAAATCCGGATGTACACATATCTGGTTTTTATATAAGTGTATCTATTTGTATCAGTTTAGATATAAAAAGTGATACAATTAGATACGAAACTGATACAATTCTATCTAATTGCTCCAGATTAGATCTAAACCCATACAAATATATACAATTATATGGGCCCATATTTCGGATGAAATTTGATAACATCACATATTACTTTTTTCAAAAAAGTTTCGGCATAAAACTTTTTTCAGTTTTAATGCACATTAGCGTGTCCCGAAAGTGTAGAATTTTACGTAATAGTGCCCAAGCGATGAGTATTACCCAGTTGATTATGAGAAAAAAAAATCGAGAATAGATAGATATTTAGATATTTATACAAAATTGGGCTCAAGTTTGGTAATGCTGAGCATATTTTTAGATATATATTTATAAAATTTCCATAGATAAATTTTGGACCATTACATCTTTCAATTCAAAAGAAGTTATAAATAAAATTATTTGTTTCAAACTAAATTATGCCGTGTTGGACTAAAATTAATCTATGCAATTTTTTTACGTGTTTTCCCATAATATGCTCAGCATTGCCAAATTTTAAAATTTTTCTCTGTCCAAAAATTTTAAAAATACACAACAAAGGCCTCGAGTAGCAGCTACAAATCCCTTAAAAAAGTTTGGTTTTTATCCATTAACAGCTCAATAATACATGTCGTTTGAGTATGTGACGAAATTCCCAAATTTTTTAAATTCGGGACAGCCATCAGACTTTAAATGCGGCAATACATAGTTTTTCCAAAAGAAGATCTTCATTTTTCTGGTATGGAACTATATATAACTATGAATAGGTCAAGATATCGTTTTTTACAAAATAAATTAAATTTTTTTAAATATTGCACTATATGTTATTATATATAATTTTGATTTGTGCTATATATAATTATACGTGTATTCGTACATAATTAGATTAACCATATATAATTGTATATGTCATATACGATTATATATTGGTCGATATGTAATTATATGTGCCATCGTATTAATAAATTAAGAGGAACAAATTTTGATTATATAAACGTACATAAACATATGTATTCACACATAATAGCATACAATAATATATATAATTATATAAAATAATGCATGATTATATGTAAACGTTTTTACTCGGGGAGTGAGATCAGTCAAACTCGTGCACGCATTTTACCTTGTAATTTCTTCTACATACTTCAAACGAAATATTTTTTTTATCAAGTAAGCTTTGAAAATATACCTAAATTGTGTGTAAAAATACACTCAGAAAAAACCTTTATCATATTTATGAAAAACTTCATAAATATAATGAAAACTTCATTGATTTTTGTCATAGCTACCCAGTAAAATAGTAAAATCTAAATAATTGGTTGCAGAACAACTTATACTGTATTATAACAGGTTCTAATTTCTGTTCTGCAACTGGTTCTATTTATATGGAGTTTTTTCTATTTGCAATAGGTTGAACAGGTTGCTTTAGAACCGGTTCTAGAACCAGTTATAGAACTGGTTCTGGGACAGTGACACCTTGCATTTCGACTTCCTGGAACCTGTTCTAGAACCCGTTCCATGTAACCGGTGGTAAAAGAAGTTGTTCTAGAACAGGTTCAGAGGTAACTTGTTCTAAAAAATTTTGCTGGGTATGATAAGCTATTTCATAAAAATACAAATTGATGAAAAGCTTATGCATTTTATCAAATCTTTCATATATATGAAGAAGTTTCATAGCTGTTAATGAAATGTTTTATATATACTATAAGACGTATTATAAATATTATGAAGCAAATTCATAAATTTTTATGAAATCAAAAATATTCTTTGGTAGCCTACAATAAAGGTTACAGCCAATGACGCAAATATCTTTTTAATATATATATTTTATAACCCAATATTTTTCCTACTATAATTCAGAATATATTAATTAAAATTCAGAAAAATTAACTTAAGCTAAGAATTTTGCTTTGGAATTTAAGAACATTAATTAAAGTTAAGAATTTATATTTCCACTGAAATTTAGAGAATTTAAATTTTTATTCAAAAAATTCCAGGTAAAATTTAGAACACATCAAGTGATTGGAAATTCTGAGCTTGAATTAATCTTATGATAGTTTCTGAATTTCAAATTACATTTGAAATCTGAATTACAAATTGTATATTCTTAATTTTAAATGAATAATCTTAATTTTTATTTATTTTTTCTAAATTTCAAATGGTAATTCTCAATTTCAACAGATAAGAAAACAAAAAAATATTTTTACACGGTTTATGAAACATTTTCATGAAATGATGAAGATTTATGAAACATTTGTCATAATTTTTTATGAAATTCTTCATCATATCTAAGAAAATTTCATAAATATAATGAATAGTTGATGACAAACGATTTATGGCACAGTTTAAACAATATGATGAAACTTTTTTTTATGAGTATATCAATCAAAATAATTAGTTAGTTAGTTCCCCAGTTTTCGGCATTCGGTTTTGCCATGATATCGCTTTTAAATCTAATGAATTTCGCAACAAAAATAACGGTTACTGAATGAGTTTGTCAAGCATTTGACCAACAAGATAACCGAGAAGAAGTGAAATGATTGCTTTAACTTTTGTTGATATATTTTGTGAATTGTAATATTGTAAATTGCAGTTTACAATATTACATTTGTAGTTGTTAATAATAAAATACAATGGGCATGCAAATGTGAACCCTTAACTCGTGGTCTTATTGTTTTTGGAATATATATAAAAGACATAAAAATACATAATTTTGAATCCAAAAGATCGCAAACAACACTCCAAAATGATTTTTCTCGAACTCAGAAATTACTCAAAAGAGGCCTCCATATACGAGGGAAGTTTATATTAATCTTTTTGACTCAAATATGATTAAAAAAATCTGCAATTTATGAAGGACATTTTTTTTGGCACACTCATTTCTCTCCAGCCGTTTTTGAGTACAAAAAGAAGGCTCTTTCGGATAAAACACTTTCATAAAAAAATTTTAAATTTAAATTTAATTTTTTTTCATTTTTGAGCCCGTTTGCTGGCTGGGTCGTCAAAAAATGGATAATCAAAAAAAAGTAGTTCTAGCGTTGTTAAAACATATAATGACATTCGTATTGTTCGCGAACCGATATTAAAAAGGATATTTCTGATCCAAATAATGCCAAGAAAATCGAAATTCCAGAAAGAATGAGGGGGGCAAAGAACAAGCCGAAACATGATTGTGGTAATAAAATATGATTGTTGTATCATGGATGTCGAAACCCGCGTCCTTGGTGACTTTTCTCAGCTTCCATGGCAGGAATTTTATATAGCGGATGGATAAGGAGATGTTGAGGAAATAATTTGGGCACAAAAAAAAAAAAAAAAAATTTGCCACTAAATTTTTAGGTTGCCGACCGATTTGCACTTTCGGCAACAGGAGTACTTTTATATAGCAACTGTCACAATATACACCGTTTTGTACATAAGAGAGACGACGGCTTTAGTCATTTATTCGGTAACGTGAGATATCTAGTTTCTTATTTCCTCAACATTTCCCTTTCCTTGCAATTTGTAATTATAGCAAATCAGCGGTAGAGTGGTACAAAAGGAATAATGTGCTTTCGGTAACAAGAGAGAAGAATACATTTATCTGACCACAACTGAGACCAATAGGAAAATATTGGGCCCTGGTGAAAAAAAATTATGATGAAAACAAACCAAGTCGCCAAAGATGATAAAACTTTTAAAACTAAATCTCAGCGAGAAGGTCACGGAAGAAACAATAAAAGCCATAATAGCTGGAATTTTTAAAAAGTAAAATAAAGGGTCCGCCAAATAATTTTTTTTTTTTTTGAAAATGCTATAAAAAAAACTACTGAATATTTTCTCAAATTTCTTTTTTATTTGAAAGTACAATCCTTCCGGTTAATAATGGAAAATAATTTCATTCAAATGGCTGCCTCGGCTGGCCATGCAGTAGCCTACACGATCGGTCCAATTTTTAAGCACATTATCGATTGTGTGCAGCTGTATTTCCTCCTCTTCAATTTTTGTGAACAAAAATTCGTTCAACATGGCCCGATAACGATCGCCATTGACTGTAACGGCCACTCCTTGCTCATTTTCGAAGAAAAATGGCCCAATTATGCCTCTGGACCCAAATCCGCACCAAACAGTGACTCGTTTTGGGTGTATCGGCACACATTCTGCAACATTACCATGATTTTCAAAGTAATGTCGCAATATTTCCCAGCGTTGTTCAAGCGTATACACAACCATATTCGTTCAGCGGAAGGACAAAACTAATTATCTGTCAAATCAGACATGAGCTAAGTGTTACCATTCACGAAATAAGCACTAGTTAAAAAAAACGTTAGATGGAGAACCCTTTATTAATAAAAAGTAAAAATATTAATAAAAAAAACAAATTTGAATGATGTTTATAAAATATCAATTTGTTTCAAATATCATTTAATTAACCCTTATATTAATTAAAATTTATTGATAAGATCAAAAGTTATATTGATTTATTCGTGCACTACATTGACTGGTCTCACTCCTTAACTTAATAAATTTTAAAAGCGAATTTAGTTCTTTTGCAATGCCGATACAGAATCAAATACTGTTACCTATACCTATACAAAAACCGAAACAAACAATATATCTTTACTAAACCCGTTATTTGATTGGACATTTAAAAAATTATTCACTTCCCTTTAGTTTCGTTAAGGATACAATTTCTTTTTGCACAGCGCTATTTAATATTTTATACATATTTATTATGAAAAGTTTTATCAAATCAAAATGTATAAAAGTTTTCAAAAATATAATTAAGCTTTTTCTTTAAGTGTATACATGTCTAAGTATTCACCACTGACAACTTTTTTAAACAAAGTGCAAACACATGGTTTTTGGAGTTCAAAATAAAACAAGGATTCATAAGATGGAATAGAAATAGAAGACGAAGTTATGAAGAGAATGAAGCGAATGAAGGGGGTAAAATAAAGAGACATTTGTCAGACTGTTGTCGTTGGGTATTTATTATTATTATTATTATTTTTTATTTTAGTACATAGTAGTACTTAGTTATATGCTGTTTTTCTTTTGAAGTGATGAAATGTGTAAATTTTCAAATAGCTCACTCAAAAAAAGTTTGACAGTTAGTACATGACAGTTGTTTTAGTTTTTCTATGAAATAATTCAAAATAATTATTATGTAAGTTATTTAAAAAAATAACTAAATAAAAATACTGCATTTTTGTAACAGTTATTTTAGTAAGGAAATGTATCCTAATGTGGCCATACACCTGCTATTTGGGCTATATAAAAAAACTAAGTGAAGTAGTTTAAAAGGGGTAGCTTTCGCAAGTGGGGCACAAACACCACCCCCTATTATCTCCATATTTAAGAGAGATAATTAGAAAGCTTAAATGAAAATTTGTTCAGTTTTTGATCATGTTCTATACCTTTCAGTTTTAGTGGTTTACTATACATGTAGTCTCGGACCGAAGCATTTTTGTGTTATTAGAGGTGTTCAAAATATATATGAAATTAAGTATATTCTTTGATAACTTTTTCAATTGATGTATTAAAAAATATATCTTTTAGTATGATGTTCTGTTGACTTCAATAAAAAAATATTCCGATTGGGTTTTTGCGAGAAGTTTTGGAAAAGTGTAAAAAAATTATGTGGGCTATGGCAGTTTATTTGGCAATATTTCCAAAGGGGTTGGGGTCCAAATGGTAAACGTTCGCCAAAGACAATAAATACAATGAAACCTACTAATAACGTCCTTCCTCTCTTCTTAGTGAACAATTTTGATGAAAGGGAATCATCAAATCAAACTTTTATTAAAATGGCCTCTCATTTCCGCTGTCATTTCTATAATGTAGAATCATAATTAGAAAGTAATTATATCCAAAACCAGCCTAAAAATTGACAGTTTTATAGTAATATTCAATTGTAAATTGGAATTAAAATTAATTTTAATGTTGTTTATTAAAACGTTTAAAGTTGTTTAAGTGGTTACCATATGTAATGCTAACTTTTTTAATTGCGGCAAACAAACGATCTTTTTTGTGGAACATATTTAAAAATTGTCCAAAATTGACAAGAACAGTTAAAGTGATGTGTAAACCATTTAAACAAAAGACAAAACTTATGTTTTTATGGAATCTATTATTTTTATTAAAATTGTGAATAAAATTCTTACCGTTTACAAAAATCTGACTTGAAAAATTCTTTAAAACTCGTTTGTTATTTACAATTTATGTTTACAAAAAATTACGCTTTATATTGTTTTTTTTTTTGAAACGAAGAGAAACATGTATATTCAAGTCGAAACTTTTTTAAATAGTGATGGCAATAATTTAACTCGGTGACAGTTTTGACATATTCATGCAACAACACGAAAAAATGAAATGTCCGCTTTAGGGAACAGGTCTCAATTGGGAATGTTCCTTATTTTAATAAACTTACAGAGTTTTTTTTTTTGCAGTAGACAGTTAATTTTTGATAGTTATTTAAGAAATTCAAAAATTTTGTTGAGTTTTTAAAAAGTCTTGTTAAGTTTATATTTTTGTTATTATTGATATATGTATTCATAGTTCGAAAATAATAATTAGAAAATTTAATTATATCTCTAAAAAAACGCATTAACAGGAGTCAGCGATGCAAATTTAATGCTTTTCGCTCTGGATTTAGTGTTTTTTTTTTTTAATTTAGTGCTTTTTCGAAAAACCCGACACACATTTTAAGTAAAATGTGTGTCGGGTTTCAGATCCAGTAAATACAGAATGGACAGTTTTATCAAAACTAGACCACAATTTGCACTACAACCAAAACTTTGTGGTTTTTTAATACTTCTGGTTTTTTGTTCAAAATTTCTAAAGAATTTGATAAGTAACTACAAAATGTTTTCACAAACTACTACTGATTAGTTAAAATGTAGTATTTAATGTAGTATTTAAGGCCCAACTATATTAAGCGAAGTTGAATTAAGGGACTGAGCGATTGTATGAAAATACATTGAAGTACTCGTATTTGGCTTAAGTCAACTCTTGTAAAGTTCCATCTCTATTCATTTGGTTAATTTGTAACCGAAACTCATCGTATCCAACTTAACCAAACTAAAACATTTCAAACAAGCAAAATAAAATGAATAAAGAACAAATAAAAAAATATAAGAATAAATAAAAAACAAGAAAAAATAGAATGTATTCGGGCGACAATTTTTAAATTCAAATAAGTTTAATAGGATATTTCTTAAATTTAAAGAAAAATTAATAAAAAAAATTTTAACCAAATTTAAAAAAGGTAAGTCAATTGTGGTTGAACTTTAATCTCTAAATATTAAAATAATCAATTCGGTGGACGTACAAATACTTTTCCACCATGTGATCCGCACAACACTTTTAGCAACAACATTTTTGTCAGGAGGGTGCTTGCGATGTCAGCAAAATCTTTTGCTGAAATCAGCGAGCTGATTTTTGGAACACTTTTTTTGCAATAAGAAAAAGGAAACCTACCTGTCTGTATATTTGTTTGCAATTTGACCACACTACATTATTAATCTCTATAAACATTTAGTTCAGAAATACACACTTAATCTTTATTAAATTTAAATATTTTATTTTGTTATTTTAGTAAGGAAATGTATCCTAATGTGGCCATACACCTGCTATTTGGGCTATATAAAAAAACTAAGTGAAGTAGTTTAAAAGGGGTAGCTTTCGCAAGTGGGGCACAAA
This sequence comes from Delia radicum, assembly GCA_021234595.1. Classification (NCBI taxonomy): domain Eukaryota; kingdom Metazoa; phylum Arthropoda; class Insecta; order Diptera; family Anthomyiidae; genus Delia; species Delia radicum. The sequence goes on along the minus strand of CM037851.1, from coordinate 198,748,351 downwards.
CACCACCCCCTATTATCTCCATATTTAAGAGAGATAATTAGAAAGCTTAAATGAAAATTTGTTCAGTTTTTGATCATGTTCTATACCTTTCAGTTTTAGTGGTTTACTATACATGTAGTCTCGGACCGAAGCATTTTTGTGTTATTAGAGGTGTTCAAAATATATATGAAATTAAGTATATTCTTTGATAACTTTTTCAATTGATGTATTAAAAAATATATCTTTTAGTATGATGTTCTGTTGACTTCAATAAAAAATATTCCGATTGGGTTTTTGCGAGAAGTTTTGGAAAAGTGTAAAAAAATTATGTGGGCTATGGCAGTTTATTTGGCAATATTTCCAAAGGGGTTGGGGTCCAAATGGTAAACGTTCGCCAAAGACAATAAATACAATGAAACCTACTAATAACGTCCTTCCTCTCTTCTTAGTGAACAATTTTGATGAAAGGGAATCATCAAATCAAACTTTTATTAAAATGGCCTCTCATTTCCGCTGTCATTTCTATAATGTAGAATCATAATTAGAAAGTAATTATATCCAAAACCAGCCTAAAAATTGACAGTTTTATAGTAATATTCAATTGTAAATTGGAATTAAAATTAATTTTAATGTTGTTTATTAAAACGTTTAAAGTTGTTTAAGTGGTTACCATATGTAATGCTAACTTTTTTAATTGCGGCAAACAAACGATCTTTTTTGTGGAACATATTTAAAAATTGTCCAAAATTGACAAGAACAGTTAAAGTGATGTGTAAACCATTTAAACAAAAGACAAAACTTATGTTTTTATGGAATCTATTATTTTTATTAAAATTGTGAATAAAATTCTTACCGTTTACAAAAATCTGACTTGAAAAATTCTTTAAAACTCGTTTGTTATTTACAATTTATGTTTACAAAAAATTACGCTTTATATTGTTTTTTTTTTTTGAAACGAAGAGAAACATGTATATTCAAGTCGAAACTTTTTTAAATAGTGATGGCAATAATTTAACTCGGTGACAGTTTTGACATATTCATGCAACAACACGAAAAAATGAAATGTCCGCTTTAGGGAACAGGTCTCAATTGGGAATGTTCCTTATTTTAATAAACTTACAGAGTTTTTTTTTTTGCAGTAGACAGTTAATTTTTGATAGTTATTTAAGAAATTCAAAAATTTTGTTGAGTTTTTAAAAAGTCTTGTTAAGTTTATATTTTTGTTATTATTGATATATGTATTCATAGTTCGAAAATAATAATTAGAAAATTTAATTATATCTCTAAAAAAACGCATTAACAGGAGTCAGCGATGCAAATTTAATGCTTTTCGCTCTGGATTTAGTGTTTTTTTTTTTAATTTAGTGCTTTTTCGAAAAACCCGACACACATTTTAAGTAAAATGTGTGTCGGGTTTCAGATCCAGTAAATACAGAATGGACAGTTTTATCAAAACTAGACCACAATTTGCACTACAACCAAAACTTTGTGGTTTTTTAATACTTCTGGTTTTTTGTTCAAAATTTCTAAAGAATTTGATAAGTAACTACAAAATGTTTTCACAAACTACTACTGATTAGTTAAAATGTAGTATTTAATGTAGTATTTAAGGCCCAACTATATTAAGCGAAGTTGAATTAAGGGACTGAGCGATTGTATGAAAATACATTGAAGTACTCGTATTTGGCTTAAGTCAACTCTTGTAAAGTTCCATCTCTATTCATTTGGTTAATTTGTAACCGAAACTCATCGTATCCAACTTAACCAAACTAAAACATTTCAAACAAGCAAAATAAAATGAATAAAGAACAAATAAAAAAATATAAGAATAAATAAAAAACAAGAAAAAATAGAATGTATTCGGGCGACAATTTTTAAATTCAAATAAGTTTAATAGGATATTTCTTAAATTTAAAGAAAAATTAATAAAAAAAATTTTAACCAAATTTAAAAAAGGTAAGTCAATTGTGGTTGAACTTTAATCTCTAAATATTAAAAATAATCAATTCGGTGGACGTACAAATACTTTTCCACCATGTGATCCGCACAACACTTTTAGCAACAACATTTTTGTCAGGAGGGTGCTTGCGATGTCAGCAAAATCTTTTGCTGAAAATCAGCGAGCTGATTTTTGGAACACTTTTTTTGCAATAAGAAAAAGGAAACCTACCTGTCTGTATATTTGTTTGCAATTTGACCACACTACATTATTAATCTCTATAAACATTTAGTTCAGAAATACACACTTAATCTTTATTAAATTTAAATATTTTATTTTGTCTTTTATTTAATTAATAGACAATTACTTTCAAAAGCAGGTGACAACGCAAAATTTAAGCTGCTTTAATTCACAATCTTGTTTTATTTATGAAAAACTGCTACAAAAATCTTCCATGGATGATTTTTTATATGTCTTACTAGAGTTGTACTTTTTAGTATTTCTAATTTCTATAATTTTCTAATTCATTCATCGTATATCTTTCAATCTGGTTGTAGCAAAATAAATTAGTAAACCATTAGTAAAATATTAGTAAAGCATTAGTTCAAAACAGTTAAGTGCTGAATAAATATAACTGAAATTTTAACTGAAAATATAATTTTAGCAAAAAAATTGCGGAAAAATAGTATACCTGATTTACAAGACGTTTTACTAACTTTTCTACTAACTTATTTTTTTTAGTGTGCCATTACATTTGTATTCAAATTGGTAGTAGCAGCCAAATGCATTATTTTAACAGCCATTTCCATCTGTTTCTCAAGGAAAGGACATTTCAAATATTTTTTATAAATACCCAAATAAATTTCCAAAAAAGGTATATATGTGGTATTTCCGGTAGAATCGCTTCTCTAAGTATTTTACTTAAACTTTATTTATAAATTATATTTACATTTAAAACAAAAAGATTACATGGTCGTTCACAATATTGGATTACTCTATGCTACAGATTGGATTCAAGAAAAAATTTAATATAATTATAATTAAAAAAGTATTTAAGCGCATTCAATTTTAGTTCTTAGTTACTTTATTTAAAAAAAAAATTTAATAATACAAATTTCCGAAATTTTTTCGTAAATGGGCGAATATTTTGTTAAATATAAAAAAATTGATGCTTAATAGGTTTTTTGTTAAAGTTCTGCCTATTATGGAGGCTCTAGCTTTTCTAAAACTTCGGGTTCTGATGAGATCTTTAGCCAGATCGAAATACTAGTATCAACCTAGCTAATGTGTTTGATTTGCTTTATTTTTGTAAATATACGGAGGTTGAAAGCTCGTTATAAATTGAAAATAAAAAACTTTATTTCATTTTACAAAACTGTTTCATAATAAAGCAAACGAAACTTCAAAATTCTTTCGTAAAATAGAAAAAAATTCTTCTTAAAACTTTAAAAAAAATTTCGTAATTTCGTTTATTTTACGAAAGATTTTTGTGGTGCGAAACAACTAAACATTTTCGTAAAATATAAAAAATTTCGTAATTTCGTATATTGTACGAAAGATTTTCATGGTGCAAAACAACGAAATTTTTTCGTGAAACACAAAAAGAAATTCGTAAAATGCACACAAAACTTATGTAGATTTCATATATTTTCTGAAATAACGAAATATTTCGTAGAATATACGAAAGGTTTCGTATATATTATATATGGATTTTTTTTCAGTTTTTTTTAAGTTAAAAATAAATAAATTTTTAGTTATTTAAAATGTAATTACTAGAGATGTCACGAATAGTCTATTCGGCACTAGTGTTGTCATTTCTTCGGGTTTTTATTTTGTTCGAATAAACGATCAACCAATTTTTGATCGAACGATCAAACGATTAACACTTAAAAAGTTTTCGAATAATACAAAGAATAAAAATAATTTTAAAAATACATATATAATTAGAGTATTTTACCGCATAATCTTTACATTTTGTTAATTTTGGCATCAATTTGGTATTGTTGTAGTAACAATACCAATTCTCAATTGTTATCATTTTAGGCTACTAAAGTCAAGAGATTTCTCAATCTTACGTCATTATCTCGAGATGAAAAAGAAACAGTTCTGAAAATCGCTAAAAAGTTAAATAAATCACCGATAGTTTTATTATATCAAGCTGTTGAGATCTTAGTTTAGATACGTCGAAATTACGTAAATGGAATTCATAGTTTAAGTGCTAACGCGGTATCGTTGTAAAATATCTGTATTTTTGATAGTTTTGTATAGATTTTACTTAAAAAATCATGCTATATTTCAATGATAGCACTTTATCTGCGAATTCCTTCATAATGTTTCCTTGAAAGTCAAATCATATATCTCATTATTAAAGAGTCCATATCTTGGAAAACAATTAATAAAAGTTTTAAAATTTCAGTAATTTATTCATTTTATTTTGTACATTAAAATTTAATTTAATACAATACAAATTTTCCAAAAATTGGTAAATTTTCGAAAAAGTCTTTTTAAAAGAAATATATTTTAATTATTCGTTTTATTCGATTAATCGTCAAAATTTATTCGAATTATTCGTTATTCAAAAGTCATGTTTTCAAATTGAATTGTTTGTTGGAGTTTTCTTTTAGTACGTTGTATTAATCGAACAATTTTTATTCGAGTGACAACCCTAGTTTAAACCGAATACTGAATCTTTGCCGAATTGTTCTTTCATTAATTTTGTTATAAATTTCAAACTGCACTTTAGATATGGACAAAATTAAATAGAATCAGAAAACTTTTTTAGGTTGAAAAATGATTTTAAACAAATACCAAGAGCATTGTATAACATTTTTAGGAAAAATATTTTGTGAAAAGCTTAATTTTCTCAAGTTCATAGATAAAAATTGCAGGGTATTCAACAATTTTCTTTTAACTGAATAATTCTGCAGAATAGTATTACTATTCGGTATTCGGCAGAACAATAAAAATATGCCGAATACCGAAAAGTAACCGACTATTCGTGACATCTCTGTTAATTGCCGTTGTCGGCTTATTAACGGCATTTAACATTGTTTTAACTTTCATTCTACTGACAAACTTTTTTGAGTGTTGTATCTCCGTTTAATACATGCAATGAACTACGACGATGGCAGCTAAAAGATATCCATGTACCACTAACAGCAGCAGCATATTGTGGGAGCGTATGAATGAGGGTTTCTACACTTAAAATAAAAGTAAGTAAAAAGTTCGTCAGTTTATAGTATTTACACTGAGAGAATTCTTTGCATGATATTAATGAATTTTTACATATAAGCAATGGAGTTGCACTGAAACTCGTCCATTGAAACTTTTCTAAAAGAAGAAGTTTGATCAAAAACCAAGTTTCATAGAAAGTATGAAGCTTTTCATTAATTTGAAGAAATTTTTCGATCACTTTATAAATAAAAATTTCATTAGTTTACCAAAAATTTTCATTAGTTTTCGTCTACAAAAATTCTCTCTGTCTAGTTTTTCAAAAGATTGGCAACCGTAAACAAAAAAACGTATTGGTATCGGTATTGGTGTCGATTTTTTTTTTTTGTTTGTTTCGGTATTGGTATCGGCGTTTAATTCATATCGTTATCCGAAAAACTGCAATTCACATGAAAAATTGATAGCCGTTCGTTAAGTTGGCCATATGATTTTTACTGACAAAACGTTAAACAAGAGCTAACGGATTCGGTATTGGTATCGGTTATAAATTAAAAGGGTTCTAAGTTTGATAAGGGAATGAAAATGGTTTCGGTTTCCAACACTTGGTTACATATACGTGTTTCTTACCAGAGTTAAAAAATAATGAGTTTAAAAATAGATTTTCAAAAAAATTCCATGTCATTACTTTATATTTATGCATTATTTTTTTTTTTTAAATAAAGGAAAAGCCAAATTAAAACACAGTTTAAGTAGTTTTTTTACATATAAAGTGGCTAAAAATTGTATTAGCGTTAATCGTCGTGAAAAAGTTAGTATTTTTTTTTGTTTAACACAGTTGCAAGTGATAATATATGGTGATATATGAACATACATGATTCCATGTATTATCATATATTGTTTCATATATCAACATATACAAATATGTATGCCAGGTTTGGAAGCATATATGGGTTCATACATGTAAAGAAAAAGTTCATATATGGTAATATATGATGTCATGTTTTGAAATATATGCTAACTATTGTTTCATATACATATGATATACATTTTATAAAGTGATTTCATATGTGATTATATATTAACTTATATATCATTGACTATTTTTTCATATATGTTCATTAAGCAACTCAACTTGTATGGAGAAAAAACGTTATTTTTATTCCCACCTCAAAATGTACCTTGGTTTGTTTTATGATCATTCCAAAAATATTTCGTATCTAGCATTATGATCCCGTGAGCTGGACCATTTTTAACAAGAGCATTTTTCTTTATTTTTCAAAGAATTTTGTACTTTAAATAAACATAAAATATACAATATTAGTATCATATGAAAGGTTATTTAAGTCGCGTCCAACGGTATATAAAAAAAAAAAAGGATTTTTGAGTTTTTTATACGCAGATTTTTGTGATATAAATGTAAAATTTTCGTATTTTTATCTTTGGTTGATTTAAGTAAATACGTGTTTCTGGTTTTTTCGAAATTCGCAATAGTTCGTGCTTTCGCAAAAATCCAATAAGTTGGGAAAAATATGTTTCAATCACTTCAATTTGGGTTGTAAAATTATTCTTTAGTCCAGTGCATCATCTATAAATAATAATTTAAAATTTTGCAAATTGAATGAATTTGTTTAAAACAAATTAAAAAAAAATTAATTAATCCAATGTCGCACAGTGGGATAAATCACAAAATTTGTGGAAATAATTCGGCCATTTGTTAACTTGTGGTCCGATTGCAATGAAATTTGGAACATGCATAAAAGACATAAAATGGAGTTTAAGTTTTGATTTTGAACCTTCCACACCCTTTGGGGGCGGTAAAATGGCTGCCCAAAGTTGGGTACTTTTTTCATAAAAAATTTTGAGTGTTTGCCATTTTTTTGTTTCTCATCCGATTTTCAAAAAATTAACATATTAGTAATCTTCTTGTAAAGATGAACAAAAAACATGCTTTAATGTGTGGGTTACCTCCAATAGTTTCCGAGATATTCCGATTTGAAAATGTGAAATTCCAAATTTTGTCCGACTCAGGTCCAAAGTTTTCCAAATATCGGGAGAAAATTGGGACCAATTTTCGTTTTAAAATAACGGTTATTTAGCCAATAAAATTCTTGATTGAATAAAAAAAAATTAGTTCAATATCTTGTTTCAGTCAAAAATTACATTAGTTTAAAGTAGAAATTAAAAAAAAAGTAAATTTTGGCGATATTTTCCCCAAAAAGCACCAAACTTTTTATCGCTCCAGACAAATATTTTTCTTCTGAACATATAAAGTATGTATACTTTTCTGGAAGGTCTTTTTATATAAATGCGAGTTGTGGTAAAAAAAATTTTGATTTGTAAATACTTTTCCCCCCATCCGCTTCCAAAGTTGCCATATTTTTGAGGTAAATATCAACTTTAACTCACAGTTAAAATGTGTGCACGCCTCCAATTGGGTAGTGGAAACCGGTTTTAGATACTCCAACAGATACATAATGTTGTGCGTAAGTCATTTCCAATCCCCGCTTTAAATGACGACATGGCAGCAAAAAACGAAAAAAATCCCATTTTTGGAAATTTTTTTTTATTTGTAGGAATTGTGGGATTGTTTTCAGAAAATCATAATTTCTGAAATTTGTTTCGATTTGTTGACCTTAAAGTCTAGTTAAATCCAAAAAAATCATTCGATTATGTCTATTAATAAATATTTTATTGAATAGTGAAAATTTTCATTTAAGCAAAAACTGAAATTTTTACCTTTATATTTGGATTACCCAAGTTTTTGTTTTACCAAGATGGCTAACTTCAACCTTTTTTAAAAAAATCGCAATCTACAGGTAATTTTCTTTTCAACGATACCAAACACTGGTATGTTATGTTCATAACTGCTAAACAGAAAATCTTCAAATGTTAGCCCTTATTCATATATTTCTTCTAATGTGTCCTCGTATTCACATCTTACATAATTGGGTCAGGTAAAAAGGGTTTTATGATGTTCTTCATTAATGAAAAAAAAAGACAAGCAAATTAGGTTGTTTCTTTATTTAATACAAAATAATCGGACACATCATTATTTATATCTAACAGATAAAGCAAATCTTTTAATTCTTCATTATTTACAGATGACAATGTGTTATAAGAAATCCATCGTTTTCTCATTGACGACAGGACGGGATCGGAAGACAGTAATAGGTTATTGGAAATATCTTCGTTCTGTGATTGCCTTGAACATTTTCTGGAACTGAACAATTGGGCATGTTTGAAATCTCGATTCCTTGCTTCCTGAGCTTCTTCTGTTAGTTCACCTAGAGGAAGAATGTTTGATTCAATGATGATTTTTCCATGGCACAATACCTTATGAACTGTTGGTGTCATTTCTTTCCAGGGATATAATGATAATAGAAGTTTTGTTATTTCGTCGGTATATACTCTTTTTTTGAGGAATTTAGTTTATGTTTACTATTAATTGCCATTAACATGATATTGATCTTTCGAAGCAACTCCTTTGTCAACTCCTGTTATTATTGAAGTAATTTCAAAATCTCTAAAAAACCTTCTTGCTGTATTGCCATCGTTTGTACTTCCACAACTAGCAAGTGGTTTATCTATGTTTAAGCCTGTCTGCCTTTTAAAGTCTTCTTGTATCCTCCTTTTTTCATCTGCGCTCATTTTTGACATTTCTTCGTTGTTTCTTACTGATTTTGTTTCATTTCCTGCTATGCTTTTACTTTAAATCATATGTTATGTGTAAGAAGTGTTCCATGAACCGAATGCGGGCATATGCCAAAACCCAATACTTTTTTATTAATAGTCCTTTCTTTGGAAACATTTGAAAACTGTAATTTCTTTAACATTTCCTTAAACGTGTCAGAAACTTCTGTATTTGAATGCGTAGAAAGAGTAATCGATGTTCTTTTTTTTTTTAGATTTTGCACACAAATCATTATAAGGCTTACAGGGTGCACCAACAGCAGAAAAATTTATCTCCAGGCTATCATTCATCCACTTATAATATTTTGTTTTAAATTTCAGAATAGAGCCGGAAACGGACTGCATTTTTTTATCAAATAATTTAATAAAATTGTCAATTTTAGATATTTCTGCAGTGTCCAATTTAGTGTGATGTGAAGATTCAATTGATGCAACTACAACGTTAACCTTTTCAAATCTCTGTAGTTTTCAGTTGTCCCACAAAGTTAAACACAAAGCTTCATGATTTACTGTTATTACCATGATTGAGGAGTTTTTTATGAACTTAAAACTAAACCTATTCATATTTATATACAAATATTAGGTACAAATATTAGCTATCATAACCCAGGTAACTGGGTCTTCAAATACTAAGGCCCATAAAATATAAAAAGAGAGGGTATATTTAAAATAGCAATCATAAAACACGTATCTTTGGGTGGGCCCAAAAAACCTTTAATATCATTAATGAAGAACATCATAAAACCCTTTTTACCTGACCCAATTATGTAAGATGTGAATACGAGGACACATTAGAAGAAATATATGAATAAGGGCTAACTTTTGAAGATTTTCTGTTTAGCAGTTATGAACATAACATACCAGTGTTTGGTATCGTTGAAAAGAAAATTACCTGTAGATTGCGATTTTTTTAAAAAAGGTTGTAGTTAGCCATCTTGGTAAAACAAAAACTTGGGTAATCCAAATATGAAGGTAAAAATTTCAGTTTTTGCTTAAATGAAAATTTTCACTATTCAATAAAATATTTATTAATAGACATAATCGAATGATTTTTTGGATTTAACTAGACTTTAAGGTCAACAAATCGAAACAAATTTCAGAAATTATGATTTTCTGAAAACAATCCCACAATTCCTACAAATAAAAAAAAAATTTCCAAAAATGGGATTTTTTTCGTTTTTTGCTGCCATGTCGTCATTTAAAGCGGGGATTGGAAATGACTTACGCACAACATTATGTATCTGTTGGAGTATCTAAAACCGGTTTCCACTACCCAATTGGAGGCGTGCACAAATTTTAACTGTGAGTTAAAGTTGATATTTAGCTCAAAAATATGGCAACTTTGGAAGCGGATGGGGGAAAAGTATTTACAAATCAAAATTTTTTTTACCACAACTCGCATTTATATAAAAAGACCTTCCAGAAAAGTATACATACTTTATATGTTCAGAAGAAAAATATTTGTCTGGAGCGATAAAAAGTTTGGTGCTTTTTGGGGAAAATATCGCCAAAATTTACTTTTTTTTTAATTTCTACTTTAAACTAATGTAATTTTTGACTGAAACAAGATATTGAACTAATTTTTTTTATTCAATCAAGAATTTTATTGGCTAAATAACCGTTATTTTAAAACGAAAATTGGTCCCAATTTTCTCCCGATATTTGGAAAACTTTGGACCTGAGTCGGACAAAATTTGGAATTTCACATTTTCAAATCGGAATATCTCGGAAACTATTGAAGGTAACCCACACATTAAAGCATGTTTTTTGTTCATCTTTACAAGAAGATTACTAATATGTTAATTTTTTGAAAATCGGATGAGAAACAAAAAAATGGCAAACACTCAAAATTTTTTATGAAAAAAGTACCCAACTTTGGGCAGCCATTTTACCGCCCCCAAAGGGTGTGGAAGGTTCAAAATCAAAACTTTAACACCATTTTATGTCTTTTATGCATGTTCCAAATTTCATTGCAATCGGACCACAAGTTAACAAATGGCCGAATTATTTCCACAAATTTTGTGATTTATCCCACTGTGTGTCGTGTTAAAGTATCGATGAAAATTCGGCTATTTTAAAAATATTTTCTAATCAAAAAAATATTTTTTTCTTTTAATTACAATAAAAATTTGTATTTTCTATATCCTATTTAAAAGGCAAAGTCAGAATTCCAAACGGTATTACAGTTACAACGTTTTTATGCATTGGAGATACAATGAAATTTTCTAATTATTATTTACAAACTATGAACATATCAATAATAACAATTATAAATTAAACGAGAATTTTTGAAGAAAGTGGACATATTTTATATTTCTGTAACTAACAAAAATTAACTGTTTACTGCATAATTACTGTTTGGATAGTTGTTTATTAAAATACTCAAATAACTACTCAAAACAACTGTTGCAGAAGTATGGTATTTTTGGTTAGTTATTTTTTGAAATAACTGTCTAAATTAGGCATTCGTTGACTACACTCAGGTAACTTCTGCTGTAACTATTTGTAGTTGTTTAAGTTGCAATACAGTATCTTAATTTTTAAGTGGAAAAAGAGTCATTGTAGAATAAATTTAATTTTTGACTACATATGTAGTTCATTTAATAAAACGAACCACATCAAATTACTGTATCATGATTTTACCTTCATTTTATTTTAATTTTAATAATTTATTATATTTTTTTTAATTTTTACTACCCATGTGGTTAATTTTTACTACAATTGTGGTTAGTTTTTTGAACATTAAAAAAAAATTGACGATGTAAGTTGAATTTACTGAAATGTAAGTCGTACTTTTTTAAAGTGAAATTTCATTTATTTTTAACTACATTTGCAGTTTCCATTACCTACATAGTATTCCAATTTGATTAAATAAATTTGTTAAAATAACTTATTTCTGTTATTACTTTTGACGACATTTCATCAAAATAATAATAAACATATCGCTCATTTAATGCAAGACTGACATAACTCAAAAAAGAAGATTTTGCAAAAAACGAGTTTAAAGTTTTCAATACATATCTGCCTCGCTCGACGCTTTCTCTATTTATTTGGTCAGGTGTTTTATAAAAAAGGGTGTTTTAATGTATTTTTCTCTTAGTGAGAGTTGTGTGCGAGTTCGCTAATCATTGAGAGACCCTTGAGTAGCGCAGTTTCTCTATGAAGTATATACTCTTTACACCCATTTTAAAGAAAAAAATAAAATATATTATCCTCTATCTCGAAAAGTATACATGATATTAATAAGAGATTTTTACACAATATAAAGCATGATATAACTAATAGTCTGCATGATTAACTCAAATATCGTATTTTTGACTTATGACAGTCTTGTAGTAACTGAGCGATATAGTTAAACGTCAAAAAAACGCATTTACTAAACAATTTGTTAAAATGTCGCATTCATCAATTTAACATGAGATTTAGTTGATTTCACCACTAGTTTTGGTTCAGTGTATGAATATAAAGGGTCCGCCAAATAACTTTTTTTTTTTTGAACTCCTGAACCAATTGGACTTTGTATGGCGTCATACCAAGGTCTTTATGCAAAATTCGTCTCAATGATGTTTCCGAAATGTTCAATTGTTGAGAACGATGGTGAATTGATGTTAATGGCGCTTCACTCACACTTTCTGCCACAGCAGAAATATTATCGGGTGTACGCACTGTTTTTGGCTTTTCACGCTTTGGTTTATCGATGAGGATGCCAGTTTCTTTCACTTTTTTCACAAGATAACGAACATACGGACCATATTCGTTCAGCGGAAGGATAAAACTAATTATCTGTCAAATCAGACATGAGCTAAGTGTTACCATTCACGAAATAAGCACTAGTTGAAAAAAAAACGTTAAATGGAGGACACTTTATATGTCCTAAAATATATGGTCATGTATGATCATACAAAGATGGAAATAGCTCATATTGTTCGGGTAATCAACTAAAAAATAACATAACCTTTTTCAGTAAGTTGGTTAATATATATTCCTGATCAAACCGTGACACAGAAAAACTAAAAACGGGTTTCAATTAAAAAATTTATTGAATCAATTAATATTTTAATTGATTTTGCACCTATCAAGGATATGATACTATCAATTAAACCTTTTATTAAAATTAAAAAGAAAAAAAAAAGTTATAAATAACTTCTACAAAAAATATGATACTCTTAAAAAAGTGTGTGATCTATACGTTGGTATGTGTGTTTTTCACAATGCTGAGTCTGTTTGTGTGTGTGCTTGTTTTGTTTGTTAACTTCAAATGTATTTGGTATTTTATACTGAAAATTTTCTATTTATGCATACAGTGTATGAAAAAATAATATGATAATTGCGTCTAAAATAAAATATGTATTTATAAATTTAAATCTAATCTTTAATTATATATTTTAGGTTAATAATTTTTTCTTTGGAGTTCTTGTGGGTGGTGGATTAGAATCAGGTTGAAGATGATGACCTAGTAGCTTATGTCGAAAGTGTGGCAAGACCTCTAGAGCTGATCCTCACAAGATTTTTTTCGTCTTTCTCTTGCATTTATTAACAATTAGAGGTTTATATTTAGAATATTAACATATTAATTATGATCTCAAACCTGACAATTAAAAATGAAAGGAAAAAATATGTAATCATAACCCGATTAAAAAAATTAATATGATGCAACAAAGAAATGTATCAAATTTGATTTGATATATAATTGAAATACAATTTGATCCGAAAAATTGTGGATCGTAATTTGATACGATTCAGTCGAGTGAAAATAAATTTGTTAAATTGAATACAGGGGACTATATATTATGGTCCGATTATTAAGAGCTCAATTTTAAATTAACGTTCAGTTAAATTTAAATTTTATATGCTTAACAATCAAAAATTTGTAAATCAAACTAAAATTTTATGAGTTTAAATTGTGATGTTCATTTAACCCTCTCACTACCCTTGTACACTACAGTGTAGACTAGGGTGGTCCTTATTTTTCAACTTGCGATTTTTGGGGCTGCCCCCCTCTTAAAATATTTGTTTGGGCACCAAATCTCACCATGCAAAAAATTAGAGTTCTAGCATAACGGGAAGATGTCCCGCATCGCCCTTGAAAATCGGGCCCCAATGAAAAATGGGCATAATTTAAAAAAAAAA
>CM037851.1:197221952-197249952 GCA_021234595.1 Delia radicum | reverse complement strand
TGTAAACACAATTTTTTTTCATGACACTGCCCAATGCAAAAAGTATTGGCGTCCAAACTAATAATTTTAGCCAATTTGACGAAATTTAGTCAATTTGATGAAATTTATTCAATTTTACTTCTTTAGAGGATGTAAACTTGACGAAATTTTGTTGATTTGAATAAAATTTGATAAATCTTAAAAAAAAAAAATTTACAAAATTTCGTTAAAGATCTACAAACATTTTTTTGTTGATTTTACCTACGCTATTTGGTTCGGTGTATTAACTTATTTTAAGTAAATATGTGATGTATTGAAGTAAAAGTTGTGTTAACAATAAATACAAAAATGTACTGTTTTTTTTTGAAAAGTACTGTTTTTTTTCATCAATGTACTTTTTTTCACTTTTCAAATATGGCAACCCTAGGTGTGTATAAAAACATTGTACAAAAGTTGAGATATAGAGTTTCAAAAACATGAAAATGAAAAAGCCTCTATATCTCATCTTTCAAAATATAGTTCATATGCTACATACATATGTTCTTTATATTTTATATAACTTTTAAATATTTAAATTTCTAGTCTTTATTTTTTCCAATGAAAATATATACATTTTTAATAAAATTGAAAACAAACAAAATTACATAAAAAATCCAGCGCAACAAAAGCATACGAAACACTATTCTAGTCTGATTTTAAAGATTTAATTACAACTGGACTATATTTTAGCTATCTATCAATTTAGTTGTGCGAAATGAAATTTATTTTGATTTTTTTTAGATTTAATTAAAAAATGCTTTTTTTTAAACCACAAACTTCAAAAAACTGTTTTTAAAGCATGCAATAAACATCGCTTATTAAATACATATTTAAATGCATTCAGAAGAATTTATTTTTCACCACTCTTTGAACACTTAAAAATGAATTTATTAAAAGTATACAAAATAACATCCAAAAATCGACAATTAAAGCACTCGTTTTTATGAAGTGCAAAACAGTCATAAACGAGCATAAACACCTTCTTGCCTATGACAAGCCATTGTTTAAAAAATGCGTTTTTCACCTCAATTTTAACTCCGTCGCTGTGAGTAAAACATGTGCTTTTATAGCTTTTTGCTTGGAGGGTTTATTAATTATTATACCTATGCCAATAATGTTGCTAAAAGTTGGATTTTTCTAGACTTGGGCAATCTAGTTCGTTTGAGTAAGAGCTCTTTCTAGTTCGTTTGTTTGATCATTTTCAAGTGAATTATTCATATTAAACACTTCTTTTTAACATTAAAAAAAATTGAGCTGGCAACATTGAAAAAAAAAAAACAAAATTAAGCTCAAAAGCAACATAAAGAAAAGATATTGCTCAAATAACAAAAAAGAACTAAAAGACCAAAAAACCTAAAAGAGCTGAAAATTGAGAACTAGCTCACTAGTTCAAAGTAAAGATTAGTTCAATTGAACTAGGTCGTTCACGAACTACACAACTCTAGCTTTTTCTGTCCCAAAACTAACCAACCAACTTTTGTTGAATATAAATTTGTATTTTCAGAAATTTAATAAAAGTTAAAGGGTTGTATTTTGCAGTCAAATTAATGTTTTTTTTTTTTTAACCAAAATTTAAAATTTCTGCTCCTAATGGTTTAAGAATATCCTAAAGTTATATTATTTATATACTAATTTTAAATGTTTTAAATATTAATATAGAAAAAAGTGTGAACACAGATAAATGGTATATAAACACTATTTAATTATTATTTTGAAGATATTATTAATTTTGTGGTCAAAATGTAAATAATTAAATGTAACATGGTTAGTCACTTGCTACTCAGGTTGCAATAGACTGAAAAACCTCGAGTTTTTATTTAAGCGGGAATTAAAAGTGTCCCATAGTTTCGGCCAAATTTTAATAAAATTCGTTAAACTGTAAAAAACTAAAGGAACAACTATATTTAGCAAAGTTGAATTTAGGGACTGAGCGATTGTATGAAAATACATTGAAGCAGCTATATTTAGCTAAAGTCAACTTTCGTAAAGTTACAACTCTATTAATTTGGTTAATTTGTAATCGAAACGAATCATACCCAACTTAATCAAATTAAAAACAAAATAAAAATATAATAAATTAAAAAAAATAAATAAAGATAATAAAATAATTTATATACAAATAAACATAAATTTAATTCTCAAATCTGGTGAATATTTTTAAATTCATATAAGTTAAATATGGTCGTTCCTAAATTTTGAAGAAAAATTAATAACAATTTTTAACCAAATTTACAAAAGGTAAGTCAATTGTGCTTGAAGCTTAAAGGATGCATGTTTTATTTTTTGTACGCAATCTAACGTTAAGGAATATTCAAAATGTGTTTCGAAAATCCAAAAAAAAGAACAAAACTATTTTAAAAAACTACTACTAGAAAATCTATAAAAAATACAATTTAAATTGTAATATATGTTCTTACTAACCTACCTAACTTTCAAGTGCAATTTTTTGCTACTTCTGCTTTACATTTTTAAATTAAATTTTGTGAACAGATACACGAGGCCTTCATAATAGCAAAAAAATAATATTTTGACCGTTTCACGTTTTTTACCCCTTACTTTACACTTTGGATTTTATATCCTTGTTCGAACAAGGCATTCAATTGTATAAAATTTGAATTGAAATTTTCGAAATAAAAATTTCAATTTTAATATTCAAAACTATTCTGAGTTCCGAATCCATATAAAAAACAAATTCTAAAGTGAAACATTTCGAAAGTTTGTGATCCAAATTATTTATTATACATATCGCACTTGATCAACAAGAGGGTATTAACTCAAAATTTTAAAATTTTCAGTAGAGTCAAAAAACTGTTTATGGCCACATTTTAACAGAATTTAAAAATTCAAACATATCAGAATAAGCAAATTCCATTTGAAAATATATATACATTGTTTTTGTTTTAAATTTTTCCACCCATTGCAAAAAAAATCAATTTTTTGAGTTAATACCATTTTTTTAAAATTTTATCGATTTAAATTTATAGAATAAAACAAATTTTATCAACAAAACAGTATCAACTCAAAATACAACCAAATATAAATAAAACAGTTTGATTATTTTTAACATAAATAAAGGCTCAAATCAAAATAATACCTTTTTTATGAAAAAATACGATTCATTTCTATTTGAACTTTTGTATTAACTCGAAATAATACCTTTTTGTTGAAATAAAGGTAATCACTACATTATCATGAAAATGGTCTCAAAAGTGGTTTTCGTGATGAAAGAGTAATCGGAATTCGTTGAAATTTTTGCAATAGATAGATATTGATGTTGTAAGTTGATTTCTTGAAAAAAAGTGATATTTTAAAAATTTTGAGTTAATACCCTCTTGTTGATCAAGTGCGATATGTATATATTTTTTTATTTTATTAATTTTTTCTTTAATGAGTCTTCCTTCAGTCGCGTTTAGTTTTTATTTTTCAAATCTAATGAAATAGTATGAAATGAACTACAGCCGATGTGACCTCAATTATTTGAATTAAATTCATTAAACTTTCTAACAGTGATTTCAGCATTGTACCCAATTTAGCTATTTTTTCGTCTAATCTAGCGTTTTTCAAACGCATTTTGCGTGTAAAACATGATTTAGATATTAGCGGGAAATCTAGCGATTTTTTACAAGTCAGTCTTGACGTTTTCTTAGCGTTTTTGATACATTTATTTACTTGTCGGTATTAATAAGTTATAACTATTTAGCTACTTATCGCTAAATTTTTAAGCAAAACTAGATAAGTCCGAAAAATTTAGCGATTAATGGCTAAATTTTAACGAAAATTTAAAAAAGTCCGAAAAAGTTATCTATTTTTAGACATTTCTGAACAGATTTTGAATAGTTTGATAAATTCAGCGACTTATTGCTACATTTTTTAATTATTTCATAATATAGCTATTTTATACCGATTTTTTAGTTTGAAACACTATATATTTGGCAATAGTGGATTTCTGTCGCTTACTTTCATTTAAATTCTTTATTCAATCAGGAACTAATGGATTTTTTTTTCATTCCGAAATACTATTCGAAAATAGAAATCAATAATCAATTATATTTACCCAAGTAACTGTTTTTTTATTTCAAGAAACGGAATATGTTTATATAGTTCTTAGTTTTTGTCCTAAACAGTAACGCAAATAGACCCAGAATATTGCCTGGAAGAAAGCATTTATTGCGGCAATAATCATTTGCGTGTTGTGAGAGCTTTATCCCGAAATGCGACTTGTTCAAAATACTACTTAATATTTTAGGGCGTTAAAATTAAAATACGCCGCAAAATCTTCTTTGCTGACATATTTTTCAAATGTTTGCAAGAAATTACACCAAACGAAAAAAAACCTGAACTTAATATTCAAATAATATTTTCTAACACTAAGCAAATTTATTTTTCATGCTGTAAAGAAACACTAATGGTGTTTTCTTTTCTGGAAAAAAAGTGTTGCCTTCTTAATGTGCCACATTTTTAAATTTTGCCCTCGCCCCATTAAAATAAAGCATTTTTACAATCAGAATAGAACACAATTTCATCACATATTACATTTATTTAAACAAATCTGTTTTTTAGTGTTGTTAAGGTTCGGGTTCGAATCCCAGCAAACTTTAAAAAAATTTAATGTTTTTTTTAATAATTAATTTTTGTTTTTTTAATTATTTAAAAAATTTGGATTTAGCTCCATACATTTTTTTCAATTAAATTTTTTTATAATTTGTTTGTAAGCGAATTTCAGATTAAAAAATTAATAAATACTTACAAAAAGAAAAAATTATAAAAAAAATAGCAAAAACAAATTAAAAAAATCGTAAATTAAATTTAACAAAAAAAAAATATGATACCAATATGGGTTCGAACTCAGGATCTTCTTCTTCAGAAGCCAGCACACTACCACTCTGCTACCAAGGTGAGAGTTTTCTCGTCAAAAACTTTGCAATATATACACATGAGATTGATAAACCAAAAAAAACAGGGCAACATCCAACCCTGTAAATTTTTTGAGGGCAGAAAATGTTGCATTTTTTGACTTTTATAAGGCAACATTTTCAGAAAGAAACACGGCACCCTCTCAGAGTGTTTACCTTATTTTAGAAAAGAACACAAAAAGGTAATTTGAGGGCAAAGTGCAAAAAAAAAATGTGACATTTTTGCCAGAAAAGAAAACGTCATAATTTTAAAAACCAAAGTATTTAATTTATATACTTTTATAACTTTCATTGTTAAATATTTAACGGGTATTTTGGAATTTCGAATGTAAATTTTTATTTGAATATTTATCTACATTGGTTTGACCTATTTGTAGTGTTTCCAACTCCATTAACCGATTCCTCTATTAATCGCCTCTATTTCGGTTAATGTCGAAACAAATAATTTAAAACTCAAATAATTATTCGACCTGGATAATCGGTTAAAATAGGTCGATTAACCGGTTAGATATTTTATATGGATTGTTTCCTTTATTTTTGCCAATTTTCTAAACTTTGACCAAGAAAATGACAAGAAAACCTTAGAAAAAAGAGACGGTGTATAAAATATCATCAAATTCTTTAAAAATCAAATTATTGTAAATTAATATTTCCATGTATTTTAAGACATGGTTGAATTTGTTTTAAATCGATGCCTCACAACAGTAATTCTGAAGGATTTCTACTTGTTTTTCCATCTCCCAAGAACATTTTTTATAATCGGTTCCTAAACACTACAATTCTAAAACATATTCCACTAGAACCAATTTTATCACAGAGAAAAAATCATAGTTAAATCAATTGGTATATCATATTTAAATTAGCATCTTATTTTATTTTGAATATTTTTAAATTCTTATACAGGTAAATATGATTTTAGTTAAAATAAACTATTTAGTATTTAAATCAGTAAGTCAAAATATGATTTTGTTTAGAATTTTAAAAATTAAAAAGAAAACAAACTTTTCAGTATGTCAAAATATGATTTTGTTTAGCATTTTAAAAATTAAAAAGAAAACAAACTTTGCAAAGCTGTTTTTTTAAGTTAATGATTTTTTCTGTTTGATGGACCCGATCCCGCTCCAATGAAAATTTATGGTATACCCTACTAGAACTAGCTTAAATGGTTCTACGAGTAAATGTTCTACTTTGGAACAATTAAAATTGTTGCTTTTGGAACAATTTCAAACAAAAAGCATAGGTGTTAAAACCGTCACAAGCACGGAATGTAGAGACGAAAAAATGTTATACAAGCTGTTCTTCGAAACTAGCATATTTTGAAAATGGTAACAGGTACCTAAATTTTTTAAATAGAAAACCTGTGTAACTAAATCTAAGGGTTTACTTTCCATATCTGTTTTCATTTTATTTTTAAGAGAATCCTGCAAAATAAAATTCGAATATTCAAGTCTCATTAAAAAATCGCAGTATGCTTGTAATCATCCTCGACCGCAGCTTCGAAAAAATTAATTTAATTTTAGCTAAGTTTACCAAAAATATAATTCAGAATTAAAAATGATCATTTGCCATTAATCGATTCCGTAAGAATGCATTCATTAGATTCATTCCATAAGCTTTAAGTGGTATTGAATGAGTTCATAACTTGAATCACTCAATATTATGCTCATGTAACATTTTACTAATCGAATTAAGGAATATTAGCATCACTCATTTAATACAGAAGTTTGAAACATTAAACACAAGCCATAATAAAGCATATCATATTTTTTTTTAATATAGCCATATTTTAAGTACTTCTCTTTAGTATTATGTATTTCTGCTACATGATGACATATATCATTAATCCTTTGACGAAATGTTTGAAACAAATGAATTCAAAATATTCAATTCCTCAAAAAAGAATTTAATCATATGAAGCGTTCGAGAATTAAGGTTAGAATTCTTTCCCTAATAATGCTTTTTTGGAATGAAATTTAAATAATATATCATTCATTTAAAAAAATGAATTTAAGAATTAATTATTTTCAAACTTTGTCCTCAACAAACACTTTAGAAATCAATGTAGTCAATTTTACTTGATTTTTAACAACAAAAAAAAAAACAGTTCTTTGTGTTTTAATCGATAAAAACCAAAGATATATATTTTTATTGATTTAAACGATTAAACGATTAATCGATTAATCCACAATTTTGTCGATTAACCGACCCGAATGAAAGGTTAATCAATTTTAGCGATTTTTCGAAGAATGCCTTAACCGGTTAACCGCCTAGGTCGAATAATGGGAAACACTACCCATATGCTAAAACTTGGTTATTGAGAAAAACGACAAAAAATGTTTGCATTTATTAATTTCAGTATGTAGATCAAATTTGATAGTGGACGAAATAATTATAAGTTCGCCCATTAAATTGTAAAATTTTTGCAATATTTAAAAGTTTTTGCTATCACATAAAAGTAACAAGTAAACTCAATTTGTATTCAAAATATTTTTTTAACTTTTTTCGTCACTTGCGTATTTTAAAACTTGATTCTAATTATATTAATTACTATTTTGTTTTGCGGAGTTCTTTTTTAAAAGAATATACAATTTATTAAAAAAAAATGTGTAAATCAATACAGCCAAAAATACAATAAAATCAGAAATAAGTAAAAAAAGTTCTAAATTTTTAATATTAAGCATCATTTTTGACCCTAAATTGTAATTTATTAGAAAAAAGGGCATTCGTTTTACTTTCGACCAGGCTTTTTTACACGAATTAAAACGAATAAAAAAATAGGGAAAAACGTTCTGATTTAATCGCAAGAACACCGAATATTTTTAAAATTTTAACTTTCGCTCTGATTTAAAAGCAGTAACAGGGGTGATAGTCTTGAAATTTGTATGCATACTCGGTCCGGTAAATTTCCGTCACGAAAGAGAAAGTAAGGGAAAATGAAAAAATATTAAAACTGTGTACCAACAACAAGTTTAAAAGTGAAACTATTAATAAACAATTAGTTTTTTGTTGTTTGTAAATACGTTTTTTTTAACTTTTTATTTTTTCAGTTTCCTTTATCGACTCTTAATTTATCGTTGAATTATTGCAGATTATCGCATGTTTTCTAGGGAAATTCTGCAAGAAAATTTCAGATCTGCAAACAGACCTAATAAAAACCCCCTGCTGATATGATACTTTACATAACTTAACCTTCCGTCCTCACACTGGGGTTAAATAAACCTGACCAACCATCCCGCTTTTTGAAGGCTGTTCCCGCCTTGCAGTTTTTTACTCGCTTTTTAAACCAAATTTCCGCTTTTGTATTTTAAAAATACTTAATAGAGTAAATTGAAATAAAGTGAACAGAACCAGCCGAAGCCGTAAATGTGCCACAAAGGCGTTTTGTCAAACCCGATTTTTTAACCATACAAAGAATATATAAATTTTATTCTACATTTTTAAAGAAAAAGTATCTGTAAATACGTAGATACAAAATGTTTTAACTAGTTAGGTAAGAGTATTCAAAAAATACAATTTTTTACGATAAATAGTACAGGAAATGTTGTTATTTTCCAGAATTTTATATACTACTCTTTTGTGGGAAAATTTTACGTAAGGCCTTTAAACGATTGTACAACCTTTCGTAAAAGTGTAAAAAATATTCTATATCACTTCTAAAATTTAACTTAGAAATTTGTTTCAACTCCACACAATTTTTTAACTAATATTTCGGAAAGGCATTTTTACAGAACACAAATTGTGTCAGTTTCAGATTGTCTTAACACCTTTTTCAAGTGATATTAAATACAAAATTGCAAGTTTGATCAAATCCGTATTTTTAGACAAACAATTTTAAGTGTCTCACTTTTTCTACAATAAATCCAGCTTTTTCGTCTACCGCGTCCCACTTTTTGATCAAAAACAGTTGATCACTTTAGGTATAATACAAAATAGTGTAAAATGCGTGTAACAACAAATAGGTGTGAGGACTGAATGTTAAGACTCCAACGCACCCCTTCGACGCAAATCGATCATAAATAATATGAAATTTTTCGTTTGGATAATTATTTTATCTTTTAATTTTATTTTAAATTCATGCTAAAACGCCTTTCAGATGCGTATCGTAGATTTTACTTGGTGCAGATGACAATGAAAAGTAAACATTAATAACTTAATGTAATAAATAGAATACTATTTTTTGAATCGGGAAAATTTGTTGAGATTTTGGACTTTAAACAGAAACTTCTTGGATAAAAAAAAAATCATCTTAGCCAAGTAAAATTTTGTACATACATTTGAACGACGGACTCTAAACTGGTTTTAAATTTAATAAAAAAATATTATCCAGAAAATACAGTTCAGATAGGAGAGTAGGTTGAAATTCGCTTCATTTGTTTTTTGCTTCATTTAAGTTAAATTAAAATGGATCAATGGTACTCTATTGGGTCTATAACACTGTGCAACAAGAATTTGTATCCTTAACAAACCCAACGTAAAATAAAAGTAGACTTCGCTCGAATTTAATTTTTATAGCCTTCTAAAGTTTGGATATTTTTGACAGTTCTTGCCACTACTGGGGCCTATTGGGCCAGATCGCCTGGGCAGCGACAGGCGAGGCTGTTTATATCTCCCTCTGGGGAGAGGTTGCGGAAACTCTTGTCTATGACGAGGCGCGAACTAAGGACCGTGACGGGTTACCTCACGGGACACTGTGGCCTTAGGTATAAATTGTACAAGATGGGACGATCCTCTACGGATACGTGCAGGCTTTGTGAATTGGAACCCGAGACCTTAGAGCATGTTCTCTGCAAATGTCCGAGGCTCTCCGACAGGAGGGTGCGTTATTTTGGTGGTCGAATAGTGACGCCATCGGACGTTTGGAACTGTTTACCTGGTAGGATAGTTGGCTTCGTAGGGAGCCTGAACCTATAGGGTGTATTCGATGGCAGCACAAAATACCAACTTCTGGTCGCGGTGCATAGTGCCACTCTAGTCTAATGTAATCTACGGGTGAAAATTATTTTATACATACAGAAATATGTTTCTACCAATATTTGCTAATAAACAGACCTATATATGACAATATGTTTTATACGATTCAATTTTCGTCTGGGTAGTTTATTTCATTAAAATTCATTAAAAAATTCGAAAGATTTGCCTGAAAGAATCCCAACTTCAAAAGACCATAAATATGATATCCGAGCTAAGTTTTCAAATTCCTTTGGGGGTTTGATCTACTGATAGTCTATTTTCATTTCCCATTGGTCTTATTCAGGATATAACCGGTGACCCCAAATCATAATTATATGAGTGAACTTATAGTTATTTCGTCCATTGTATTTCAGATATGATATGAGACGTCGGTAAACGGGTCTTGGAATTAAATCCATTTCTAACTCAGTTTTTTTTTTTTTAATTGTCAATGGATTAAACCAATAATAAGCTAAAGATATATATTTTAAGTTTGTTATCAAAAACTGTAAAGTTCATTTAATATGTTCAAAAGTTTTGTTATTTTGAAAATTCTATTATTTTTTGAATTTGAATTTGTAATAAAATTAATCTGTTTTAAATCTATTTTTCCCTTCTGAATTCTCAATGAAAATGGTGTAACTACAAATATTTTAAATAAAGACTAACTAAATTCTAATGTTTTTTTCTTTGAAACTATAACTTAACTTGATTAATGGTACCATACGTACCAACTTACATTTTCATTTCATCCACTATAACCGGCTGGATATTAGTGGTGCTAGAAACCACTGTCGGTTCTACAATCATTTTTGAACATGCCTCTAGATGATGACGATGATGATGGCCCACCGCAGTTGTAGTATCATCTTTAATAACATCCATTAAAGTGATGTCATCTTGCATGGCAACTGGCATACGTTGTTTATTGGTAAATGAAATACCTTCATCAATACAACTGCTAACAATACTCATGGGTTCGCTATTACTGGAAACCAATGAGGCAGATGATGAGGATGACGACGACGACGACGATGACGAAGAGGAAGATGATGAAGAACAATGATGAGTATTGCCTGCCCCAATAGAAGTTGTTGATTCTATACCATCGCTACAAGATGATGCTGACATGGGGGAGGAACATGTTGAATTTGTATTATTAGTTGTTGTATTATTCGAACATAGTTTGGAGATTAAGAGTTTGGGAGTAATACGTCCATCATAGGTGCCCGTACCCGAATCGGGACTAGGGCATACTGAACCCGAAGGAGATTGGTAAATTGGCGAAGAACCACGGCTTTCACAAAACATTTTCTTAGCTGGTGGTTGTGAATATAACGCACTCCAGGAGCTTGTTGTTGCACCATCATCTATATCAAATTTCCTTTTGACCGGACCCAATTGTGAGGGCCTGATAGCAATGGGTGACATGGAACGTCTTGTGGCAAAAGTACTACGACGTGTGGGGGATGGTGATAAACCATAGGGAAGACGTAAATTACTACGATTATTTGTGGGACTAGGACTAGAGCAAGAGTTACCACTACCCATACCAGAACCCACCATAACCTGTAGAGGATTTGTCAATTCATCGGAAGATTTGCAAGACCAGTTTTCTGCTACCAATGACAAATCTTCCCAACTTTGTGATATTTGTATAGCCGAGTGAACCTCTCGTTCATGTATAACTTCACGAGTATTCAAGCCCTCAACACATTCTTCTTGTCTTAATTGGGAAATGCGTGGAGTAATACAACGTGTTGAAGCTGTGCCAGCTGCAACAACACCTCCGCCACCACCAACACTTCCTACCAACCCAGTGTTACCTGAACTTATCAAACCTGCTCCTGTTGCGGACGAAGCTACTGCCCCACCACCTCTAGCTGGACTATAACTAGCCGAATAACGTCTACCGCGTGGTGCAAATATATTAAATACTGGAGCTGGTGATACTTCCCTTGATGGTGGTTGTGATCTTGGTATTGGCACACTCAGACATCTTTTCAACGCCTTTGAGGATAGTGTTGCTGTTTGTACACTATTACTTACTTGTTCTCCCAGTTGTTGTATAGTATTATTAATAGTTGTAGTTGTACTATTGGCTGCTGCTACTGCTACTGTTGGCTCTATGACAAATTGCATTTCTTGCAAAGTTTCATCCGTTTTATTTATGCCATCATTAGGTTTTGCCCTTTCATTTGCTGGTTCTAAATTTACTTCCATATCTCTACTTTTAATATCTTTGAAGTTTTCTATAAAATCTTTGCGATTTGTTGTTTTTTTTAAGATTAATTTTTACGTTTTGTTTAAAAATGTATTTTTTCTTTTGCTTAATATGTGTGCCAGTAGACGGTTTCCCAGTATGTTTGATGGTTCTTGATTTTTTTTTTTTACTTAATAGTCAGGGTTCGTAAAATTTGTGGTTAAAGTGAAATGAGAAAAACTGTAAATAAGAAAGGATAACAAATTGGGTTGCCAAATTAGTAAAAATTTGAATTAGGATTTAAAAATAAATATATTAACTATTTAATACATCCGTTATTTTTAAGAAATAGGTCGTATCAAATTCAATAACACTTGATTTCTTCAAGTTTTTTTTACGAGTTTTTTTTTTTTTTAATTTTCAAATTGTGAAGTGTTTACATTTTTTGTAATTGCGTGGAACACTCCTGAAACAAATATGCTTATAGGTCATTCACATCAACGAGATAACTAAATCTCTTCGTTTTGTTCTTTACTCTATTACCATATAACGACATTTTGTGACATTATGTGGTAATAGAAAAATAACACAAACGAGGAGATTTAATTATCTAGTTTTTGTTTATGGTGTATTAGAATGCATTTACATTTATCTCTGAAATCCACTATAATAGGCCATTCATATGAACGAGATAACTAAAACGTTTTTTGTTCTTTATTCTATTACCATATCATATCACAAAATGACGTTATATGGTAATAGAATAAAGAACAAAAAACGAGGAGTTTAGAATGGCCTATAAATCTCCTGGTTTTGTTTTTTTTTTAATAACATTTGGTTTTCTTTCATATTTTTCTAAATTTTTGAATTTTTATTTTTGGAAACAAATATTCCGGGTCAGATATCATAATTTTTATGATTTCATAATTTCAATGCAGCATACCACAGTGGGTTGTATCACAAAATTTTTGGCCATTTCTTACTTAGTCGTCCGATTGCAATGAAATTAAAAACAGTTATATGTGACTTAATATCGACCTTAAGTTTTGATGTTGAGCCTGCCAGGCCCCCTGAGGCGGCAATATGTCCCCAAAAAGTAGGGCACTTTTTGCATAAACAATTTTGAGTGCTCATAATTTTTTCTTTCTAATCCGATTTTTAAAAAATTAACATATTTGTAATCTGCTAGTAGACTAACAAAAAACATGCTTTTTTGTGTATGTGGTACACGACATATCCAATGAAACCATACATGGGACTAATGAAATTATGATTTCATTACCATTACATTGCTGTCAATGGTAATGAAATTATTTTCATTATAATTTTTTTTTTTTTTGAAAATGGTTTTAAATTTCATTGCTGTTGTTAAAAATGGCTCAAATCAGGGATGGAAAGCTTTCGCTCAGCCTTATGCTTATTTTATTTCTGAATGTATATAGATAAAAATCAGTCTGATTTGAAACCAAGTGAAATAGAACGAAATGGAATGGAACGAGTAGAATTTGAACACTAAGGGCAAAACAACCACAGGGTGTCTTAATTAATAATAGAATGGAACTTAGGTTCAAAATAGAACGACATGGAAAGTTTTTGTCAGTTTTGCGATATCTCGTTTAGTTTTCGAGATATTAGTCATTTTATAAAATGGAGTTTTCTTAAATGGACGTTATCTCCGAAACTAAGGGAGATACAAAATACAAAAATACCAACTTCTGGTCGCGGTACATAGTGTCACTCTAGTCTAATCTAAGGGAGATATGGCAAAACGGACAACATTTTTGCTAAATAGCAGTATTAATGCACTCTGATAATAGAAGTAGGCTTGGAAAGATCCGGAGAGATTTATTTTTTATGAAACAACAATAGGGTGTCTCAATTATTTGTTTGCCCATATACGTCCGTGAAAATACAAAAGCATGTTTTTTTTGTTAGTCTCTACACACAAAAAATTTCCAGAGGGAATATGTTGAAAGCATACTTAGTAAAATTATTGTTCATTAAAATTCTGTATACTTTATCAAGGTTTGTTTAAATTATGTATCCCATTGTGTTAATTTTGTATTTGCATTTACAAAATTTTCCTAAACTACTTTCCACGTCACAAGTAATTTCATACATTATACAAAATTACTTATCATTTTTATCTATTTATACAACTGTTCCTATTATGCTAAACCTTTACAAAATGTTAAACTTATATTATATACCTCTAACATTTTATGTGCATATTTTAATCAAGCATTACTTGGTAAAATATAACAAAATAAATATGGACCAACAGAACAGATAATAGGTCCATTTCTTGTACATAAGTGTTAAAAGCTAGAAATACAAAAAAAAATTTAAACAACAGTTTTATCTTAATGAAATAAAATTTGTATAAAATATTAATTAAACACTATTTGGACGTAAATACATCGAATATTTAAATTAAATGTAATATGGGTTAAAGGACCCGGAACAAAATAAAAAGTAGGTTTATTTTAGTTGTTTGTTAATTATTATTGAATTATTTTATTTTTTCTAGTTCTATGTCATTGCAAAGGGAAAATTGGATGGAATATTAATTAGTAGAGGTAATTTTTAATATATGTCATATTTTTTATATTTTATAAATAAAATAATTTTGAATATCAAAAAGAACAGCATTTTTAATATAAATATGTGGGAAAATTTATTAAACTATCTAGGGACACTTATGAAATAGAATGAATAATTTTATTACGATTTTCTGCTTAATAGGCATAAATAAAAAAGGAAGAATTACCAAGTTTTTGTAGTTAAATGACATTATATTCTTGTACAATACATTTTCCTAAGCTGATTGATAAACTTTACTGAAAATAGTTATTAGTTGAAATGCCTCCTACTATACTTGGTAACATAATACTCTTTTTTTGAAAAAAGTTCCCCTAGATTTTGTGTGGACTACAGACAGATTACAAATATGTTAATTTTTTGAAAATCGGATTAGAAACAAAAAAAATTATGAGCACTTAAAATTGTTTATACAAAAAGTGCCCCAGTTTTGGGGGACATATTGCCGCCTCCGGAGGGTATGGGAGGTTCAACATCAAAACTTAAGCTCGATATTTCGTCACTTATGGATGTTTTTATTTTTATTGCAATCGGACCAATAGGTAAGAAGTGGCAGAATTATTTATATATATCCCACTGCGGTATGTTTCATTGGAATTATGAAATCTGAATACTGGCATTGAGAAAAATATTTACATGCGTACGAATTTCCAAAAAGACCAATTTTTAAAAATTTTTTAATTTATATTTTTTGATCACTAATACTCTGGGCCTGGAGAACAATACATATACTGGCCTGGAGAACAATCCCTATGGGGAATGGGACCGGTCCTACGTGTGCCACAGGATTGGTCCCTTTGTGCCAGAGACCGGTCCTCTGCTAAACCCTACCCTATGTAAACAACTGGCAACTTTAACATTGGCTTGTCATAGGAGTTGGTCATTTGTCATGCTTTAAACCACCTAGTGGCATGCCAGAGGACTAACCAAAGATGGAAATACCACAAGACTGTCACAAAAGGGTCATGTTGTAAAAAATAAACGAAAACTAAACAGCTTCCAATGGGTAAAATTCTGGCCAACTGGCTTTTTCTTGTTAATAAGCATTCTGGTTAAGTGGTATGTCCTCCCTTTACCAGTCACAAGTCACTTTAAGGTCAATTGACTCTTCATTCTCCATACGGATACTTTCATGCGTGAAAATTTTGAAAAATTACAGGTTTTTCTAATTATTTGAATTTTTCTTTTTGGTCACAAATATTTCGGGTCAGATTTCATAATTTCTAGTAGGCGTACGATGTGTCCAAACATACCGGCCTAGAGAATAATATTTTCATGCATGCAAATTTCCAAAAAGGCCGGATTTTTTATAAATTTGTGAATTTATGATTTTTGGTCACAAATATTCCGGGCCAGACTTTATAATTTCTAGGAGGCGTACTATGGTACACGATATGTCCAATGAAGTATACTGGCTTGGAGAACAATACTTTTATGCGTGAAAATTTTGAAAAAGGACAGAGTTTTCTAATTATTTAAATTTTTATTTTTTGGTCACAAATATTCCGGGCCAGATTTCATAATTTCAAGTAGGCGTACTATGGTACACGATGTGTCCAAACATACCGCCCTAGAGAATAATATTTTCATGCGTGCAAATTTCCAAAAAGGCCGGGCCATAATTTCTAGGAGGCGTACTATGGTCCAATGAAACTTACTGGCCCTGAAATATTCAAAATTGTAAGAATTTTACACATTTCTGAATTTTTGTTTAACTTTCGATTTTATTAATTATTGGTGCGGTAATTGTAGATTCGGTCTAAAAGTCATGAAGTGCAAATTGGAGAAAAATCGGAAATCTTTAACCCGTGGCGCCATGACACAGTGGGAAAAATTAGACTTTTTTTGAGCAAATTTGACTACAGACCACAGGTTTAAACGAATTTGAAAAAAAATTAAAAAATTCCTGACTTAATTCCAGATCGAAAAGTAATTTATTTTATATCCTTAATATTTTAACCCTTAATAATTTTAACCAATTTTTCCTCTGAGTGCACAACCGATATTGGAAAATGAAAAACGGATACAAGTACTCCGATTTAGTCCAAATATGCTGGCATTATCCCTTTTTAACATCGCTTCAAATGTGGACAAGACAGCAATAAATATAAAAGTCCCATTTTAGGAAAGTTTTTACAGTTTTTTGGGAATTGTATGATTTTCTTTAGTCCCGTATCACTTTTTTCTGCTTTAATAAAAACAATAGCAAAGGTAAAAAAACATAGTATTAAATTTCATTACAATTTGTTTGCTAACAAATATTCTATTGCCAAATAAAAGTTTAACATTTTCACAAAAAGTTTTTTTACAGATGTCCGAAATTTTTATCCGATTCGGTTAAATTTTGACACATGATATTTAGATCTGATTCCAAAAAGATGTGCCAAATTTGGAAAAAATTAGCTACTATTTAGACATAGTTTACCTACAATGTCTTATAAACGGAAATTTTATATGGTGTAATTTATAGCAAAACAAAGTTTGTAGGTAAACTATGTCTATTAACCAATTTTCTCCAAATTTAGCACATCTTAATGGAATCAGATGTAAATATTATGTGCCAAGTTTGAAATAAAATTTTTGCATATCCGTCAAAAAAAATTTTTTTTTTTAATCTTTGTGAAATTTTTAAACAATAGAATATATTGCAATATAATATTTGTTAAGTGGACGTCTTGTAATGAAATTTATTATTAAGCTCTATCTTGCTATTGTTTTTATAAAAATAGAATTTACAACTTTTAAGCGTGAACATTGATTTTTTTTGTTTAATACGAGTAAATATCTTGTTGTTAATATCACCAATTATTTTTAAAGCAATCAGACTTGATTGGTTTTTTCCATTGGCAAAAGACCGGACCAGGTTATTTAAAAACTGTAAAATTTTGAAATGCGGATAACTTTTTCACTTTAAGAGATAACCCACATGAGTAAGCGTATTTATTATTGGAAATTACAAGCAGATTACAGAAATGTTTTTATTTTTAAAATCGGCTGACAAATATAAAATTGGCAATACCCAAGTTGTCCTACTTTTTAGTTCAATTGATCAGCGCCTGGTGGATGTAGTGGGTCCTTCTTTGAAACTTAAGCTTGAAATTGCGTTGACTATGGCGGTGTAAAGTTTCATGGCAAAACAATCATCCAGTAACAAATGACTGAATTATTTATAAAATATTTGTAAAACACTCCACTGTGCAGTATGTGGGAGTGTGTTTTCATTTCTTATAAATATACACACACACAAAAAAATAGTATAGGGCAGGGCTCTTAATATTTTCAAACAATTTAAATTTATTTGAAAACCGTCGAAAAATTCTGTTTAAATAATTTCTTTTTCTTCCAAAAATGTCTGCTTCAAATCAAAAATTTTGAAATTTGGCTAATAATTCCAATGCCCGTTTTTCAAGATGTTTCAAATGTTAGGTGTTCGAAATTATTTCGAAACACTACACTCAGAATATTCTTACAGTAACTATATGTAGGTCATTCGGGTACTAAATAGTAGAAGTTGCTTTAATTTTTCTATGAGAAAATGGAAAATGACTATATTAGTCAGTCATTTCAAAAAATAACTAACCAAAAATACTGTACTCCTGTAACAGCTGTTTTGAGTAGTTATTTTAGTATTTTCATAAACAACTACCAAAACAGTAAATTTTGGTTAGTTATTTAAAAGTAGAAATCTATTTCGAGTTTTTAAAAATTCTTATTTAGTTTATATTTGTTATTATTGATATTTTCATACGTTGCATTTTAAATAGGATTTAGGAAATAAAAATTTTTATTGTAATTAAAAGAAAAAAAAAATAATTTTTTATTAAAAATTTTATTTCAAATACCGAAAAAGTAACTGTTAAAAACATACACCCATATTCATAAGTTAAAGTTGGCAGTTTCTTATACATCGCAACCAACGAGCTGCTTACTAGAATGCATTTTTTGCTTAGAAGCTTGTTAGCATAGAGTTTATTCATAACACATTTTAATCTGTCAACTTAAATTTAAAAATTCAACCCTAAATTTCTATGACGCCACAGTGTAGTTCTATAGGTGGCCCCTTTTTGGCAAAACAACTCTGATTTTTGACGTTTGCAATTGTTTTTCCCACAAAAAAAAAAAAAAATTGTGCTTAAAATAATGGAAAAAAACATCTTAAAACTGGTAAAAGCGGAAAAATCTGATAAGAAGTTATAAAAAGATCAGTTAACTGGGAACAAGATGAAAAGGTAATATAAGATATTTATTTTTCATCATTATTTTACATTTATGTTATTTTTAACATGTATTTACAGGATTTGTTAAATAGACTAGTTATGCCAGCTGCAGTTGGCATTTTAATATATGTCCTGGCTTTTTTAGCAAACGCCCTGGCTACCTTTTCACAAATTCGGCTCATTGAATTTTGACTAAATCCATGAAATTCACCGCAATATTCTTGTTCGTTGTTGCGGCCCCAACACTTTGACGTTTATAGAACTTGAAGATACGGGGGAGTTTGTCCACCGTTATTTTTTCCTTTCAGGTAATTTTTGACCAAATCAATTAATTTTTACAAAATTCACTGCCAGTATAAACAAAAAAAATTGGTTTTTTCTTTTTATAAAATTTAACCGTACGTTTACGGGCTCTATTTAATAAGTAAAATCCAGTACAAATTTGTACAACTTTGTGCAAATTTTGGTGTAAACGAATGGACCTATTGTTTTGCTTTTCGTTTTTATGTTTTATGCAATAATTTAAGGTTAGTTGTTTTTGACAGCTTCGTTAGTCGTTTTTACTTCTATTGTAGTTGTTTCCATCAATAGTTAAAAATTACAACATGGTTAGTAATTTTTGTAACAAATACAACAGTCACCGCCTTTTTGACTATATGTGTAGTCATTTCAACTGTAATTTTTGGTAACTTTTACCTTTTAATTTCCGGAGGGTACTGTTTTCAGTCATGGATGGTAACAGATTCGATGCGGTTATCGGCACCCTTACACCATTTTCGTTTACTTCGGTAACGGTATTTTAGCAGTAGCGGTATTTTTGTAATTTCTGTATCTTTATTTTAGGGGAGACGGGTTTTCAGTTATTTCGGCAACGTTACAAAAATTAGAAATTATAAAGTTTTGTGGTAATTATATAACTACATCAAATTAATGACAATTTTGTCAAAACGCTTAGGTAAATATTCGAAGTGATATATATATATATATAAGTAAAAAATACTCCATTATATTGCAAATAATATTTTTATTGAAATTATAAATTATTTAACAACAAATAACACTTTTTTAAATAAATATACTTAAAAACGAATATAAATATCTAGATCCAGTTAAGCATGATGTGTTTACGATGTCTAAAGTCTTGAGGAGTTTCCAAATTCTGTGTTGTATTAAATCCAACATATTGTCCAAAACAATACAATTAGTTTTTTTTTTTTTTTTTTTCAATTTATAACGAGCTTTCAACCTCCGTATATTTACAAAAATAAAGCAAATCAAACATATTAGCTAGGTTGATACTAGTATTTCGATTTGGCTAAAGATCTCATCAGAACCCGAAGTTTTAGAAAAGTTAGAGCCTCCATAATCGGCAGAACTTTAACAAAAAACCTATTAATAATCAATTTTGCTCCATTCTTGTCTTCTTAGTAATCAAGCACGTGGTTAGGTCTTTTCCTAACAAGCATCATGACGTTACTAAACTTTGAAGACCAAAAATGTTCTATTTATATAAAAAAATTTTAGTTTGTACTCTGGCTCAAGTAATATTTTTTACAGTATTATTAGTTTTTTGTTTTTATACACATCGAGATTATTTTTATGTTATTTTCAATTTATAACGAGCTTTCAACCTCCGTATATTTACAAAAATAAAGCAAATCAAACATATTAGCTAGGTTGATACTAGTATTTCGATCTGGCTAAAGATCTCATCAGAACCCGAAGTTTTAGAAAAGTTAGAGCCTCCATAATCGGCAGAACTTTAACAAAAAACCTATTAATAATCAATTTTGCTCCATTCTTGTCTTCTTAGTAATCAAGCACGTGGTTAGGTCTTTTCCTAACAAGCATCATGACGTTACTAAACTTTGAAGACCAAAAATGTTCTATTTATATAAAAAAATTTTAGTTTGTACTCTGGCTCAAGTAATATTTTTTACAGTATTATTAGTTTTTTGTTTTTATACACATCGAGATTATTTTTATGTTATTTTCAATTTATAACGAGCTTTCAACCTCCGTATATTTACAAAAATAAAGCAAATCAAACATATTAGCTAGGTTGATACTAGTATTTCGATCTGGCTAAAGATCTCATCAGAACCCGAAGTTTTAGAAAAGTTAGAGCCTCCATAATCGGCAGAACTTTAACAAAAAACCTATTAATAATCAATTTTGCTCCATTCTTGTCTTCTTAGTAATCAAGCACGTGGTTAGGTCTTTTCCTAACAAGCATCATGACGTTACTAAACTTTGAAGACCAAAAATGTTCTATTTATATAAAAAAATTTTTTTAGTATTTAGATTAGATTCTGCGTGCTAATAAATCTAACATATTGTGATAAAAACAATACAATTAGTAGTGTCCGACCGAACAGTTCGGCCAGAAAATGCATTTGGTCTGTATTCGGTATTTTAAAGCATTATGAACAAATTTGGCGGATGGGAAAATGTTTATTGGACTGATTATATGCTATTTTGAGTGTCAAATTTGAAGAAAAATGTGTAGTTAAGCAATGAATCCACTGTTCGGCCTCAGAAAGTTCGGCCAAACCGAAAATAGTTCGGCGGCCGATCTTTTAACTTTATAGCTAAACTTCGGCTTTTCTCTTAAATTTTATACACAAAATCGAATTAAATCGGCTCAACAAACATGTTTCCAATACCAAAATTTGTCATCATTGCCTCTAGATATCAAAAAACCGACAAAATATAGTTTTTTGGCCGAACTGTTCGGTCGGACACTAACAATTAGTATTTCGATTTTTGTATATATATATAAGATATTACTTACATTCTTCATAATTTTTCGTTTTTAACAGCCAATTTTACATTATTTTTATTTAATGAAATTGCATCTATTATGCTTTTATGTTCGATATTGCCATATCTAATAAATATTGCCACATTGATTTGTGTATATCAAACAAAATTCCAAGTGTTATTTGTAACTTATATTTTTTTACTAGAAAATAATACTTGCAGCTTATTTTATTTCCCAAATTTCATCGATGTACGTTTTACATGGCATGTTTTGAACATCAATGTAAATTTTATATAGCATTATCCACAAAAAAAAAACAAAAAAACTGGTGAAATTTAACAAAAACACAGTGTATCATATTACCCAAGCATGTTCGCCATTATTTCAACACCAAATAAATTATTCAAGGAGAGGCTTTTATAAAAACACATCAGATTTTTTCTGCATGTTGGTATGGGATAGTTTTGTATGGAATTTTCTTAAAATTTTTTTTTAAGATGTCCATTTGTGGAGCAGAATATTGTTTTTTAATTAAAGAAAGGTTAGCGATTTTATTAAGATAGTAAAGATGCTGTAGTGAAATCGAAAAGTGAATATTTAAAATTTTATTTAAGTATTATTAAAAAACTAAATTTTCGACCGCGGATTTAGCAGAAAGTATCAATAGAGATTACTATTGTCTTTCATTTGAGATACATTTCATTTGTATCCCACGACTTTTAAGTTTTTTATAGCAGAAATAAATTTTAAAATTTTGCTGATTTTGACGATTTATTAAGGACATAAAATAAATTAAATCTGAAATTTAATCAGTTATTTTAAAAATTTAATTTTTTTCAAATTCGTTTAAAACTGTGGGCTGGCTGTAGGCAAATTTGCTCAAAAAAAGTTAAATTTTCTCCACTGCCTAAGGGGGGTCACATACAAAATGACATTTTATAAAATTTGCTCAGGGTTCCCCTCTCGGTGTCAAATGTATTACTACCCCCTATCTCCACTCCCTAAGGGAGCCCCGTACAAAATGAAATTTTTCTAAAATGTGCATGCTCCCCCCGCTCTAACTTAAATATGAGTGGCCCTAGAGGAGTCAAGTGTATGACATATTTTTTTTTATTAAATTTGCTTCCACCTCTCGAACTGTCCTAATGGTGACCATGTGGCTCCTTAAATGTAAATGTTCAACCCCAACATTTTACCAAAACATGGCTACACCATATCTTCACTCCCTAAGAGGGCTCCTATACAAAAATTATTTTTTTTTATTAAATTGACTCCCACCGCACGAACTGTCCCAAGTGTGTCCATAGCCACAATTTTTTGCTTCTATCTTCA
Source organism: Delia radicum (assembly GCA_021234595.1). Lineage (NCBI taxonomy): Eukaryota > Metazoa > Arthropoda > Insecta > Diptera > Anthomyiidae > Delia > Delia radicum. Next base: position 197,226,954 of record CM037851.1, on the reverse strand, counting down.
ACCATTAAGGTGGTGCCAAGGTAATTCTTTTTACACCTTCGAAGCTAACAACACGTACTGGACGAGCATGGTCTTGGTTTCCACTGCTGTCGGTATCTCCAAATCATCTTCGCCTTCTTCTTCCTCCATATCAACGTTTTCTTCTTCCCCCATATCCTATACGTCACTTTCTTTCTCGCTGTGTTCACCGGATGATTCGTCAATCTCATCGTCAGATGACTCTTCTTCGTATTCCTCTCTCTTCTTCAACTACACGAATTGTCACAGGCGATATTTGGATCAAATAATGCAAGAGCAATAGCTTCACCACTGAGATATAAGAGATGTACACAGAATCTCTTCACCAATCCTTGCGACACAATCTTATAAATTGAAGCATAACCAGCAATCGCTTTCAAAAATTTAAACCATTATTTGGAGCTTTGGTTGTTCTGGTGGTGCTTAATCAATCTATCATGTAAAGTTTTGAACTACGATGAAAATGGTAACATCACGAAGTCCATTTAATTCGTTTTTGTTCAAACCTAGATATTGTCAGAACAAAAACATTTTTAGGCAATATATGCCATTTTTCATCCATCGAGCATGACTAGGGGTGCCGATCCTGATCCCGAAAATCACGGAATTTTCAATTTTTTAATTTGCGTATTTTTTTATTTTTTGTGTATATGCTACACCCAGTTAACAAAAAAATGTTTATTTACATTTCTAAATTATAAAAATGGAAGTTCTGCTTTTATAATATTTCACAAAAGTAATTAAATCTAATTTGAATCAATTTAATTGGATGAAATAAAATTTATTAACTAGATTATTAACTGAAACAAAAAATTCAAATAGAGGTAAATGTCGGAGAACTGATTCAAGTATACCATATTGATTCTTGTGGAAAAGTCTTTCAAAAATGTATCTTCTTTTTAAAATTTGAATTTGTAATTTTCGAGCAACAATAATTTTTTTTTACTTTTATTTTTTGAAGCATTAATAAGGTTATTTTTTGAATTAAAATTTTTTGGGAAAACATAATCTATTTTTTTAGTTTTATTTTTTGAGCAAAATTAAAGTAATTTTTTTACAAAAATGCATTTAAATATTTTTTTTTTTTAATTTTGCCTGTTTCATATTAAACGCATAAAAATGTAAGTCATTCCGATAAAAAATTACCTTTAAGGGAATTTTTAATTGCCATTAAAATAAAAATCAAAAAATAACTTTTAGTTTTGCTCAAAAATATAAAAATCAAAAAATTACTTTTATTTTTGCTCAAAAATATAAAAATCACTTTTATATTTTCTTAAAAAAAATTAAAATCAAAAAACAATTTTTACTTTTGTTCCAAAAAATAAAAGTCAAAAATAGCTTTTATTTTTGGCCGAAAAAATAAAAATCAGACATTAACTTTTATATTTGCTCAAACAAATAAAAGTAAAAAAATAACTTTTTACATCTGCCTTTTATTATAAAATTAATAATTTCGGTCCCTGAACTATGCAATGAACTTCCTTTTAAAGAAATTGGAATCATATTTTAACCTTCTGATAGGACTTAATTAAAATGCATTTGAATTAATAAACTGATAAGTACTAAAAATTAATATTTATTTTTTAAGATTATTATTAAATTTATTTTTTATATCGTTAACTTATTAAAGACACCTGATAGATCCGCTGGACAATTTGCAGATATATAGAAATTTTTAAATTTTGGTTGCCTTAAAGAGCCGTTTATTTTTAATATTTGCAAACAAAATTGAAACTTTGACTGAATATAAATCCTAGATGGTTGCAGATATTAAAAATGTTTATATAAATTTTATTCAAAAATACATGAAATTTTATTTTTTTTTTAATTAACCGACTTTTAATTTTTTTTTTTTTTAAATATCTTTATTTTGACAATTTTTTAAAATTGTCATATGGCAATCCTGACATTATACATGTTATAAGTATTTTAATAAAAACCAGACATTATTTATGTTTTGAATGAAAATGGAATACATTTTGGAATATTTTCGACTTTTTGAATTTGAAAAATTCGTGGTCCTATCGGTCAGAGTTTCAAAAATTATATACAATCAATAATCAAATTTTTAGCAGAGAAATGTCTTTTCATATTGTCTCATCAACATAACAATCAAAAATCTATAAGATTAGGCTTTTCTATATTTTTAAACAATTTTTGAGAAAAATATCATCAAAAACTGCAAAAAAAAAAACAAAATGATTTTTTCAAATAATTATTTGGTAACTCTAAACAACTATTTCCACAAGTTTTTTATTCACGATTGTAGTGAAGATGTTAAATTAGTTTAATACGTTTCCACTGGAGGTGTTTTGAACGTGTTTTAAAACATAACCCGTTTTGTACATGTCTCCCCATACAGTTTCTCTCACCAAAACACATGTTTTGATCAAAACATGTAAGAGGAAAGACAGTATAAGGGTTTTTTTAAAAATACTGTGTAGAAAACGCAAAACTTGGTCAATATGAGTCAATAGTTTGTTTGTTTGTCATATTTCAAACTAGTCCCAAAATCCCGAAAAATCCTGGGAGCCCGGGATTGCAGTTTTCAAAATCCCGAATCACGGGATTTATAAAACTCAGTCACGTTTGGAGCCCCTAAGCATAATGGTTGGGAATATTTTCACAGGATCAATTATACAATTTCCTTATGGGTCAGACAAAATGTTAGGAGAGAAATAAAAGTAGGTTGAAGACAAAAAAAATGTATAAAAAATAAAAAAAATTGTATGGAGACCACTTTAATGTTTGAAGATGGAGGGTAGGTATTAGGGTATTCAATCGGTTAAACGTTACTCGATTAATCGATGAATTTTCGTCAAACAATTGTTCGAGTAAATTAAAATGACCAATTTTGAATAACGAATAATTTGAACAATTTTGTTCGATTAATCGAGTTAATCGGGTAAATAAAGATTTATTCTATTACAGTTAAAATTTAATAAAAAAATGTAATTGTTCGTATTTTCAAAAAAGATTTTTTATAAAAAATATAGCCATTTGGCCGTTACCGTTTTAATTTAAATGTAATACTTTTTTAGTAGGGGTATAAATTTTTAACGTGGCACCAGGATATGCACAACACTGTACCGATAAAAAAAATGTTTTTCTTTAATTATTTTGAAGAATTTGAACAATCGAACAATTACATACTCAAATAAAGGGTTAGTTTATGTAGACATCGAAACTATAAAAAAAATAAAGACCAGAAGGTCCGATTTCCAGAAATTAAGCAAAGTTTTGATGTATCTAAATATTCAAAAAAAAAAAATCGAAACAATCGCAAAACTATTAGATTGTAATGTCGTTTTTCTTGCATGATCGAACTAAACTGAATTCATCATCTTTTGGTGTTACAGGTCGGATTTAGCCGTCACTCTTTTCATTCTTTCTGATCTTTATTCAACTTAATCAACACACGAACAAAACTCTTTCTTTTATTAATGACGGCGAAAAAGTAATATAATTTTTCTTTATATATTCCAAGGCATGGACTGCTATGCCATGTTATTTTTGATATTTGCAAAAAACGCTTAAAGTCGAACTTTATGAAAACGAAAGAAAAAAGTAAAACATCTCAATTGTATATTATTTAACAGATTATTTTTAGTTTTAAATTAATTAATTTTGATAAAATACTTTTCGGAACTCCTAATTTTGTATTTTTTTGTGTTATTATGTATTTTTAAGGAAAAATGAATGAATTAAAGTAATTTAAATTGCTTTAATAAAAATATGTCTTGCAATTTTGAATATGAATATTTAAAAAGTTTTGAAATCGAGCTAACGGGTTTCGAGATATTGTGATTTGATTTTCAGTAAAACTGGCATCTTTTTCCTCTATTTTAGAAATTTTTTTTAAAATTATCTTACAATGTTTTGTTTTTGCACTAATTATGTTGGATTATGTTAGAGATGATGTATCACAAAATATATTTTTTAAAATTACTTTTAAATGTTTGCCCACATATCATAGGCTTTTTGCGCAGGTCGCCAAGGGTTAAGTAATCCGATTTTTCATAAATTTCGTACCACAAAACTATTGCAGCTAGTGCTACAACAATCACATCATTTATTAATGAAAATCAAAAGTTAATATTCCTTCAATAATAATGTGTATAAAATTTAAAAGCACAACAATTTTACGATGTAAATCTTCTGTTTTTCCGAGATATTTGTAGGTAAATTTACAAGTCATCCTCCAACCAATATTCGCACAATTATTCTCAAATGAAAAGTAGTTTTGTCGGTTTTGCAAGTACAGAAATAAAAAAAAATTAGGATAATTTTTAAAAAAATTGGTAGAATGGAGGAAAAAAACTCCATTTTTAGTAAAAAGCAAGTCGCAATATCTCGAAAACCGTCCGATTTCAAACATTTTTAAATATTCAGGCGCTACTGGTTAATGCTCAAATTCGCAAAATCTAACTTTTAGACCTAGTTCTACAATAATCTCAACAATAAATATTGAAAGTTGAAAAAAAAAACTGTCGCTATAAATGGCACCTTTGAGACACTTTATTATATTATAAAAATGTAATTTTGTATGGGAGCCCCTTAGGAAATGTAGGTATGTTTTGAAAAAAATTGGGACTGAAAAAATTTTGCTACAGTTAGAGCAGTGGGATCAAATTTTATAAAAATTTAATTTGTGTATGGGACAAATAGTCAATAATTGTATTTTTTTTTTGTTAATTTTGGTCTTAGTAAAAAGAAAAAAATCAAGAAAATATTAATGAATTTGAAAAATAATTTGTTATAAAATATATAAATTGTGCAAAAACACAGTTTTTAATAAAATATTTAAAAAAATTGTCTTAAAAATATGCATTTCTTTTAAAAAATATACAAAAATATGGACTTAAAAGAAAATATTCAACAAAAAGTGCTAAGTTATGCATTTATCGCAAAATATGCATTAACGAATAGATGTAATATTGTTGATTCAAAAAGATGATTGATTAGCGTTTTTGTAAGTTTA
>CM037851.1:197152208-197221852 GCA_021234595.1 Delia radicum | reverse complement strand
CTTTAAAACACGTTTTCTTTGTAGTATTGCAATTGCAGTAGGAAATTGTCAAAATTTTCTATGAATGTGTTTTCTTCAAAAAAAAAATTTAAAAATGCGTAATTTTTTTAAATATGGTTATTTAACCATATAAATTCTTGATTAATTCGTTTAAAGAAATAATTAAAAAATATAAAATTTTGCGATTATTTTCCAAAAACGCACCAACAGTCTTTTATAGGGTATTCAACTTACTTGAGTTTACTTTTCTTCGAGTGAACTAGTAACTCGATTTGGAGGTGTGGCACTTACACGATTAATCGACCAAATGCTTAAATTTGCAAAAATAATTTCAATAATTTTGTTTAATTTATTTTCCCTAAAAAGTACACACAAAACTTAATAGAAGATCAACAGTTAACTTTCAGGCCTGATATCAGCAGAGGAATGATGTCGACAAGGAGGTCGACAGGCTAAACGAGTTGCACACTTCGACAAAAGAAATCTCCTAGAAAAAAGCTCTGGCTAACCGGGGAGATGATCACAGACTTTTTAATAGGGCACGTCGTAAAAGACATTCGAAATACTGGGACAACTATCATAGTAGGCTCAATGAATACAAGTTTGGCCAAATGTGGAATAATAGGCCTGCACCAAATGAGATGCAACATCGTCCAAAAAATGAGCTCGGCAGGAGCTTTAACATGGCTAGAATAGCTGTTAAAAGCTTTTATGCTTCTAATGCCGCAGGACCAGATGGGGTCTTTCTTGTTGTTTTACAACGTAGCATTGATATGATAAATGTGCATCTGGAAAATATATTCTCTGCGTGCCTGAAATACCATACACCCCCAGGTCATGGCAGTAAGCAAAAGTTCTCTTCATACATCAGCCAGGGAGGGAAGTTGCGCACCCAAAGGTTTAAATGCGTTAAGTCTAATATCGTTTTTTCCAAAACTATGGAAGTCCCAAAGCAATTCTTGTTAGATTCAAACAAGACACGTACTTAAAGGGACGTTCGGTGGAAGCTGCTCTTCATTAGGTGGTTTTCCATGTTGAATTATCTTCTGATCTACATATAAATACTTTGGCTATATGTATTGATATATATATTATTGTCTCTATCGAAACGCTTTTCCTGTCCCTTTTTGATATTTACCGGGCTCTTTTATATTGGATCAGTCATATGCAAGGGAACCGATGGATTAATTGCGAGGCCAAAGGGCTAGGGGTCTTAACGTGAACCCGGACAGAACTGAGATATGCGTTTTCACTACAAAGACGAGTGTTCATTACCCAGCAAAAAATAACCTGGATTTGGTAAGCAGTAACTGTATTTGTATGCTTCCAAAATAGCGCTTCACCGCCTATCATACCCATAAAGCAATTAGGGAAGGCATTCTGTCGTACTTCCCAGTGAATAATGCTTACAATGAAGCAATAAAGTAGGCATACCATGAAGCACTAATGTTGTCAACATACAAAAAGCGCCTCTTAGTGCCTAAGAAGGCATGAATGTATTGCTTCTAAGAGCACATGAAAGAAGCGCTTTAAGAGGGACATACCAAGTGGGACATCGCGATTCAAAAATCATGCCTTCTTTATTTGCTTTGGAAGCGCTTTGTTATAAAATAATGCCTTCCGGAAGCGCTTCTGGGTAAGCACTATTTTTTGCTTTGTAGTTATGATGATCCTCCGTTTTCTGGAAAAAACCCTTTAGTGTCTCCCAAGCAGTGACGTATCTAGGTGTAATTCAGGGACAGAAATTATACTGAAAATACTACAGTATATAGAGATTAAAATCACTATGTCTTACCGAGCTTTCGCCACATGTAGAAGAGCTTTAGGTTATAAATGTCTGTTAACCCAGAGAATGACGCATTGGCTTTACACAAGCGTACTCAGACCCAACAAATTCTATTTCACGCCTATGCGATTTCTATTTAAGATGCTATAGAGGTTTGGACACTTTTGATTTCTAGTGACCCTCACACTAATAATTTGCACCCCGAATAATTTTTTTTTTAGTAGACTAGATTTCTTGAGTAGTGATTTATTTGTAAAAACAAAGCAGAAGAGAAAAAAATGACTAAAAAATTTGGAGTAAGATGTTATGGATTAATGGGGCAATACATTTGTTTCATACCATATATTAATTTAATTCTTCCAATCCAATATATATTGTAAGATGCAATTAAATAAGATGTTTTACAGAAAATTACAGTGACAAATAAAATTGTATCTTACTTAATACCTAGCAATATCAAATTTTACGAAACTGGATCACATTATACAATATTATATAATATATTTATAGTAATTAAATGTGCTAAAGTCCCAAAACTTATTTAACAAATTGTGAAAAGCAATCTGATGTAGGCGTGGTCCCTATCCGGATTTCATTCCTGCTCAGGAAATCTTCAGGGGACTTTGTTATTAGAATTTCTAGAGATATTTGTTATGTTAAATCACAAACTCAATGAGAATTTCTTGTCCCTCGTCTAGGAGCGAGATTCAAAATTTAAAATATCAAAGAAAAAACAGAAACAACAACAAAAAATTGTCACAATTGGCTTTGTCATCTTCCAAATACTACTCTGTTTTTTTTGACAGACCTAGCAATGTAGTGACGTTTATTCAAGTAAATCAACAATAGAAAATCATATGTTTTCTATTAGTGTCAGTTACATTTAAATTTGCACAAGCACCTGCATATTTGTTATTTAAATTTATTTCATCGGGATAAACTTTAATTGCATTTATAGTAATTAAATGTGCTAAAGTCCCAAAACTTATTTAACTTCCTTGGGCAGGAATGAAATCCGGATAGGGACACGCCTACATCAGATTGCTTTTCACAATTTGTTAAATAAGTTTGGGGACTTTAGCACATTTAATTACTATAAATGCAATTAATGTTTATCCCGATGAAAATAAATTCAAATATTATATAATATAATTTTTACTCGTGTATCTTTAATCGAAAATTTAAGATATTTTGCATATTAACAAAAAAAAAAAAAATAAAAACGATTTCATTTTTTAAATCTCTGACAAGCTGATAAAAGAAATAAAGCCAATTAAAAGTTTTACATTTATCCAGAACGAATATTTAATACCTTCGGATATTGTTAAACTTTTATACGTTAACTAATATTTAAATAAATGTACCATGCTTTTTAATAGTATTTCAAGCTGAAAAATAAAATGCCAACCGATGGAAAATATATTTTTGTTGCTACAACTAAAAAATTCGGTTAGCACAACCATACTCAAAATTTGACTTCTGCATATTTTGGGTGTGTTACAACTAAAGTTTAGTTGCATTTTTCCGATTATTGTTGTAAAACTCAGTATCAAATTGTACACTCAGAAAATTGTACAGTTACTACCTGTGAGTTATTAGTAATGAAGTTTGAGTGTACAACTTCTGCTTGAAAAATATGTAGTTGTTTGGGTTGTAATAAAGTTTCTTTATTTTTTAATGTAAATGCCAGTCATTTTTAAAACAAATCAAATTTTTTGCTAACCTTAAAAAAACAAACCACATCACATTACTGTATATACTAACTATACTATATATAATATACTGTTAGTCAAGCAAAGAACCGGAAGAAGACCCGTGGCGTCCTAATCGTCTGCTATGATTTTTATTAAATAAATAAAATGTCAAAGTTAGTTTGTAAAAGAAAATTAATTAATTTACTTTAATATTATTAAATATTATATTTCTTTTCTTTCAGTTCTATAATAATTGCATCTTAATTCAATCTGAAGAAAATAAATCTGTGAAGCAAAATTACATCAGATATGGCATTACATATGGCAAAAATGATTTTGAACTATAACATGGAACGTAAATAATTAACGTGATATTTTGTGTAAATATAGTTTTCCAATAGTGTAGTTTTGTTGAAAATAAATCAAGTTAAGAATATTTACAAACATTTATTATTTTTATTAATATTTTTTTAAAATGCTGGTGATGTTTTTTTAACGGCATTTGCATTTCTTTTTACTACATTCGAATTTTTAACAGTCAAAAATAACTTTAAATAGCAGTTGATTTAAAGTCAATTACAGTTATTTTAACTGCCATTGGCTGTTGATTCTCTCTACATATTTTTCTGAATGTAGCAATTGATTTTTTTGTAGTAACTAAACTTCATTTGGAAATTGTCAGAAATTTCAAGAATGAAAAATTATGTTTTTAAACCAAAAATACAAAAAATCGCCAAAAATATTATAACGTCGAACTCTCAAATAGTTATGGTAATTACTAAATTAGAGTTGAAAATCAGCAACAAGTTTGATAAACTTTGCAATTGGAAAAACGAAAATCATGATAGCTGCAAAATAAAAACAATTTAAAGAAAAATTAATATTCCCCTTGCCAGGATTTTCGTTTGTCATTTCTAATCTGTATTTTATGAAGATTTCAAAACATATTGTCATATGTTACAAACGTACCGATAAAATAAAAGCACTTACTACCTATGACGGAGGGTATAACAAGAAAAATGTTAAAAGATATAATTTTTTTTTTCTGTTATAAAGCAGCATAAAGGAAAACATATATAAACAGCTGCATAAGTTTAATGCTGATTTAGTTAATTTAGGCTTTTTTGCTGATAATGCTGAGAAATGGAAATACATTTACAAAGGGAGTCTCCCGATGTATTCTCTCCGATCTCAATGAATTCTGATTTCTGATATTTTAGCTGCCCAATATCATATTTAGGGCTTAAAAGTGGGGTAAAAAATTTAAATTATTTCTAGTTTTTTCGCGTTGTTTCAAATAAAATTTAGAAAACATGTTGATAACTTTCAAGTATCTATGTTATTCAAACAAATGTGTTTAAAGTGACATTCAAATTGGCGTTTTGATAAAGAATTTTAAATAGTTGGGTTAAGCTAAATAATATGTATATTAATGCCTATTAAATGTAATCAAGGGGTTGTCTGAGCTTTTTCCTAGATCTGTAATTGCTTGGCTTTTATGCGACTTTTCCTAAAGAGATTTTGTACCTATATTTTAAATATTTAAAATAAATGGCAACCATGACACACTGTTTTCTTTCTCAAGTACTTCACCGCTGAGTATAAAAAGTCTAAATATCATTAATTTCAGACATGTTTCATTACAAAAATTAATTAATTTTGGCCCCACCTTTTTACGCCGCTGAAAAAATACGGTTCGCTGTTTTTTTCTCCTCTATCACATATCCGAGTTTCATTAAGAACGGAGAGAATCCATCGGGAGATTCCCTTGTCAGTGTTTTTTTTTCCTTTCCTTTTAACATCCAATTCTTTCAACTAGAAACTGCTGGGTATTGCTTTTTAGACTATTGGAGGCCATATAAGGATTTAAATGTTATTTTTTATATAACGAATTTTTCTTACTGTTCTGTTATTGGCCTTAAATACATTTCTTTCATTCCTCTTCATCATTTGCGGTGGAGGTGTTAAGTTGTCAATGATGCTTAGCTTATTTTGTTTTCGTTAAAAATTCTTTATTTTTGTTTCTTTCCCAATTGTTGAGTAAGATGATTATTTTATCAATAGATTATAGTAGAAAACGAAGGGATTTTTTTTTTGTATATATAAACATTTTAAGTATTTTAGCAAGTATTTATTTGTATTTAAACTGGAGATTTTATTGAATACATTTATGTACATACGAATATTTAAAATATGAAAAGTTAACCAATTCCAACGCTATCCACCCCTGTCCATCCATATCTACTATTTCCCAATATTGTTGATACGAATTGTTCAATTACTGTAAATTCTGTTTTGAAAATGACATTTCGTTTTATTAATAAAATATTAGATATGGGCGGACAGGGGTGGGTGGATAAGCCATTTCGTTAATATTTTTGAAATGCACAATTTTAAATTAAGGGTCACGGCTAACAATGTTAGTTATGGGTGGACAGGGGTAGATAACCATTTTGTTAATATTTTTGAAATGCATAATTTTAAATCAAGGGACACGGCTAACAATGTTCATATGTGTTCATATATTAAACCATATATTGGCGCATATATTAATCCATATATGGTTTCGTATATGTTCGGATCCATAAATTGAGGGTATATGGTCATAAATGATCATATATGGACATATATGTATATTTATATATGCTCATTTAAATTAGTATTTTTTTTAGTTGATCGTATATTAAAAATCATTTTTTGTTATTTGTTAAAAAAAAAAAACACTTCAGCTGTATTCTTAATCAGCCTGGTAATAGACAAACTGCATGTTAATTGTTCCTGTTTTGAATAGCAGCGATCTTATACTACAATAGCAGACAGAATAATTTTTTACTGAGACTTGTAAATACCGCATTTGTAATTTATAAATTTTTATAATTTGTTTTACAAACCGTGTCGATTTTGGTTCGAAGTATACAGATTTTGGTAAAAATACGCAAAATTTAAAAAAAAATAATACAAATTTAATGTATTTTATGAATTTTACCAATTTATAACTGTTTTTGTTTTTGAGATACTCTGATAAGAAATATGAAGGGTTTTGTATATTGTGAACACAGTCTAACAAGGTACAAAAAAAAAAGCGTAAAAATCTAATATTGTGTTTTCAAAACCCAATATTAGATTTTTATTAAATTTTTTTAAACCAAAATGCGAAATATATATATACCGTACGGAACATCTCTTTTGTGTCTGAAGCAAAGTTGTATACATTGAATAGGGAAAAAAAAACAAGCGGAACAATCCTACGCGAAAAAATGCATCCGGTGCCTTAAAAATCGCAAAATTGCCCGTATTTTTTTCGCATTTTTCACCTTTTTTGCTCAATAACTGGATTACAAATCCACAAATATGCTGTTTTTTCTTTATAAACTTTTTTCATTTATAATTGAAAATGTTCCAAATTTTGTTTCCATGCATAGATAACATATAAAAAGCTCATATTTTCTGTGTAAGAATAGCTGAAATATGAATCACAATTTTTATTATTATGCAAATAAAGTTTATAAAGAAAAAAAAAACAGCATATTTGTGGATTTGTAATCCAGTTATTGAGCAAAAAAGGTGAAAAAATGGGGAAAAATGGGAATTTTTGCGATTTTTAAGGCACCGGATGCACTTTTTTTTCGGATTGTTCCGCATATTTTTTCTCCTATTCAATATCTACAACTTTGCTTCATACACAGAAGAGATATTCCGTACGGTATACTAAGATATAAAATATAGAAAAAGTGCTCAAAATCCGCCTTGAACCAAAAAATTCGTATGTAAAAAAGATTAAAAAATTAATTAAAAATATTATTATTATTATTATTTGTGTCTTAAAATTGAAAGATTGTCTCTTACATTACAAATGTAACAATACCAAGTCATAACCAAGTATTACACCCAAGTATGGCCTTGAATCCAATGCAGATACATATATTGCAGTTTTCTTTCCTATTAGCTTTTCTGTTATTGTATATTGTACTCAGAAATGACAAACACTAACAAACACAAACATTCTATTTTCATATTTTTGTTTATTTTCTAATGGCCTCCGTCTCTATTTGACAACGTTACCAGGTTGGTGTGTGGTTTTTTACGTCCAGGGAAGCGTTTGCGTTGTTTATCTTGAGACTGTGTGTTACCATTTATTTGCTTTTAGAGAATATATTTAACAGCATTATATTTAAAATAAATCGCAATTGGAAAATAATTTTCAAATTGTTTTAATGAACGTAATTTGCTCTTGTACACTAAGGATGTTATGTGGGTAAAGAAGACAGAAAATGTAGTAAAAAAAAATGAAATTTCACTTGAAGAAAGGACGAGTGACATTTCATTAAATTCAAATAACATTTGTCATTTGTGATTACTGTTCAAACAATTACTAACAATTATTTCTAACGGCTGTAAAAAATGAATGTAAAATCATAAAACAGTCATTTAATGTGGTTTGTTTTTTTAAATGAACTACTAGGTTAGTAAAAAATTAAATTTGTTCTACAAATGACTGACATTTGCATTAAAAATAAGGAAACTGCATTACAATCCAAACAACTACATATTTTTAAAGCAGAAGTGTGAAGGTAAATTATTTAAATAATGTGTTTTAGTAATTATATACATTTATAATAAAATATAATTATTTTAAATTAAACTATCGATAACAGGTTGTATTTACTGATTTTTAGAAAAAACAAATAGGTTTTATTAGAAAATTCGAATATACATGATATCATATACGCCACATAGACTCAAATTATGGATCTAAGTCATCATATATAATTATATATGAAAAGTAGCGCTTCAAGCGCTGATCTCCACAAGTTTTTTTTCATCTTCTCTTACATTTATTAACAAATAGTGTTTCGTATTTCTAATAGTAACATTTAATTATGATCTCAGACCTGACAATTCAAAATCAAATGGAATTTTATAACATCAACAATACATACAAAACAATTTTTAAACGTTTCATAATATTTATAAAAAATTTCATAATATTTATAAAAATTTCATAAAAATTTATAAAACTTTCATAAAAACTTATGAAACTGCTTAATCCTATTTATGAAATGTTTATTAACATTTATTAAGCATTTCATGAAGAGTTTATAAACTTCTTCATCATATTTATTTATGAATCATTTCATAAATATGAAGAAGTGTATCATCAATTCGACATTGTACGAAACAGCTTTATAATATTTATGAAGTGATACATTGGACGAAAATCAATAAAGTTTTTCATCATATTTATAAAGGCTTTCGTTAATATGATGAAGCTTTTTCTCTGAGTACACTTCGGATATTGTCACTACAATTCGCCAAACAACGTACCCGCTACGTAAAAAGTAATTTTATATATGTTGGGCAGAAATTTTAGTCCTCTGATGAACAAATTAATTTTTTAGAAAATGCACTTTATGCTGGAGGTTTTTTTTTTTAAATCACCCCAAATGCTATTTTTATTACTAATACAGTTTATGCACGTGTGGTGATCGGTAAAAACTGTTCAAAAAAACGCTTTTTAATCGCTAAACATTGAATTTTTCATACATTCATTCCTTGTAAGCAACAATACCTTTGGACAGACCTATAGGGCAAATTTCAAGTTCCCTGTTTGAGAGGTTGCAGTCAATGAAACTTTTTTATATTTATTTTAAGACTCTATATATAATATATGAGTAAATACATGTGCGTTGTTTTTCTTACAATTGTTCAACATTTTATTTCCGCGGGAATTTAATTTCCGTTTTGATTGTTTTCTTTTAATTGTGATTTGATATGTGGCTGGCAAAGCTGTTGCTCCATTTCTTCGTTTTCCTTTTTATTTAACGCATGGTTACTCTTTGCTCTATAGTATTTTTTTTATTATTGTACATTTTCTATTACTTTCAGTTAACAGAACTTGAGTATGTGTTTGTATAATGAGGGGTTTCAATCAAAACCTCCATTTGCAAATTTGATAAAAGTTGGTTTACATTGCAATCTCATATATAATAAAACTTGAATTAGTAATATTAAAAACTTATACACTAATGGAACATTTTTTTTTTAACTTTTGCTAAAACTAATTACCACACAAAATAAGTTTATAGGGGATTTATATATACAAATTAATGGTAGTAAATGCCCTATGGGGAATGGGACCGGTTCTGCGTGTGCCACTGGAACGGTCCATTCGTGCCAGAGACCGGTCCTCTGCTAAACTCTACCCTATGTAAACAACTGGCACCTTTAACATTGGCTTGTCATAGGAGGGGGTCCTGCTTTAAACCACATAGTGGAATGCCACAGGACTAAACAAAGATGAGCATACCACAAGACTGTTGCAAAACGAACATGTTGCATAAAAAAAACGAAAACTAAACAGCTTCCAATGGGTAAAATTCTGGTCAACTGGCTTTTTCGTGTTAATAAAGCATTCTGGTTAAGTGGTATGTCCTCCCTTTACCAGTCACAGGATTGGTAATTTTAGGACAATTGACACTGCTTAACCCACTTCAGTATTGAATTATACCAGTCCTGTGATAAGTTCTTTTTTAACTAGTCACTTTTAGGTCAATTGACTCCTCATTCCCCATATGGTGCTTAATCAAGCACTAAGCAAGGCGGTTTAAACCATTTTTTAATCTTTTTGATTAACAGTTAATCCAACTTTTTATCTGAATACTATTTCTAAACGACTCTGTATGCATGCTACTATTTGTGTGCCACTCTGTGTTTTTATATAATTTCAGTTGGCAACACTAAAATACTCACACAAAGTCACATAAAAATTAACATTAAGAGGCAGCCTTAAAAAATATTGCCGTTGTCGACAAAATTGATGGAATCGCCGACATTTTCCTTGTTCCTTTTATGTCGGATATCTTTTGGGGCCACCTTGGTATTTTAAACACACCATTAATCTTTTAGCTCAAGTTAAGCCAAAGAATGCATATATAAAAGAGGAAGATTAAAACGGTGAATTAACTTTAATCAAATAAATAGATTAATTTTGCAGTCTAATCTCCTATTTAAATAACAGGGTTTGCCATTTTAAATCATGGTTAAATTAAATAGGTTTACGTATTCGCAATTTTTTTGGTTGTTCTTGACTTTTTAACAAAATTAAAATTGCCAGTTGTCACAAAATGTGGCATAAATGGTATGTCAATTCCAAAAATGTCTGAAAATGGCACTTTATTTATTTGATGTTGCATACTATTTTTAATAAAAAACAGTTAAGATGGAGTTGACGGTTAAAGGTAGCATTCACTTAGTATGAATTTAAAATGTTTAAATTTTCGTTGCTTTAAAGAAGTCTTTTAAAATTTAATTTCTACATAAAAAAAAAACAATTTACTGAAACTTATGTAAAAAGTTTGGGTTACATCAATATTACCCAAGTAAAAACGTTCTTAGAAAATCATACCTTGTTTAATATAATATTATAAAAACATATAAATTTATATAGCTTAATATGGACTCAAGTGATATATATTAATTAGCATGAGTTTATATCGCTTAATACAATGGTACGTATAATAACATATAGTATTATATTCAAATTTTGTTCACATCGAATCTAATGTGTTGAATTTTGTAAAATTTAAAATACGGGAATAAGAAATTCCCATTGAGGTTGTGAGTTAACCTATCTCCAGAAATTAGAAAAACATTGTCCCCTGACGATTGCCTTAGGTAAGAATGAAATCCGAAAAGGGAACAGCCTACAACAAATTATTTTTTAGTATTTCTTAAATAAGTTTTCGGAATAAGTTTTGAATTTTGCATTAGAATTGCAAAAACTGTATTGTGATTAACTATTTTTAATTGTGAACATTTTAAATAAAATGCTAAATAACGTGCAAATCTTAATCTCACTTTATATATTCAAAATTTGGCTTTAAAAATTAAAGGAAATCTATTATGAATTTATTATTTCTTTGATTGTCATTAAACAAATTCAAAATCAATTGCGAATTTTCTGTATATTTACGACTTATATGCGAAAGAAACCATACGATATTTATATTTAAAATAATATAGAGACTATCTTATTGTATTAAATTAGATGCAGCAACATATGATTTAAAAAAATTGGATGAATACAAAATTCGGACAAAACTGTACCAAATCACTTCTAATTGTATCTAAATTAATCTTATATGATACAATTAGATGTAATTGCATACAATTTAATCTGGCCATTTTTCGGATGAAATTTTATAGAATTAATTACGGGGTCATATTAAATTAGATATAAATGTATTAAGAGAAAAATAAAATTACAATTTTCCAAATTATAACATCGGAAATAGGCTATGCTTGGAAGGGCGTCAAATTCGTTAAATATGTTTTGAAATACTTCTCTTTCACTTTAGAAGAAATCTTAAAAACCTAAAATTGAGTTTGTGATTTAACATAACAAATATCTCTAGAAATTCTAATAACAAAGTCCCCTGAAGATTTCCTTGGGCAGGAATGAAATCCGGATAGGGACACGCCTACATCAGATTGTTTTTCACAATTTGTTAAATAAGTTTTGGGACTTTAGCACATTTAATTACTATAAATACAAAATCAGTTTTATTTTCCTATTTCACATGAAATTTAAGCAGTTAGTATATAAATTTCATGAAAATGGTAGTAGATATCAATTAAAGCTATTTTAAAGATATATCTAACAAATGTTATCTTACTCCCATACATTGCCTGCAGGAATAGAGGTTTTAATTAGAAAACTTCTGAATTTGAATAATTTTGTTAAGTGGCCTTGAACTTTAAAAGGTTTTGTAAAAACATAACTCAATAAAACGAAATTTTTTTGGATTAAATTCATCTCAGAAAAGTTTCTTGAATATCTTTTGAGCCATAAATATTCATATTAGCGAGGTCACGAATATTCGTGTTCTATTACGTATTCGGTAGACTCGGCATGTTTTTATTATTCGGCGCACTACCGAATAGTAGCACTAATAGCCAAAATAATTCGATTATAATAAAATAGCAGTTTTGTTGTTTGGATTGGTTTGAAATGATTTTACAACATTGAAGAGTATTTTTTTGTGTATTTATATTATTCTATTTAATTTTGTCTATATCCAAATTATAATGTACTTTTACATGAACATGAAAAAAAAAAACTATTCTGCAAATATCTGGTATTCGGTAAGGTGCGAGTACACTATTCGTGATATCTCTAATTTATATGGTTATCCAAAAACAAACATTTTCTGGATTTTGAAATATTAATGTTCTCAGTAATGTAGTAAATAATAGTCACTGTTAAACATTTTCGTCTTCTATATAAAATTTGAATTTAACGGTTTCTTAATTTTAACAGGAGTTTTATAAAATGATCCTTATAATTTGTATGTTCATGTTAAAAATATTGAGTTTATATAAAAATGTAAGAAATTCGATCTTTTTTAAAAACGTTTATATTTCTCTTTTTTAAATTTATTTAATAATAACAATGTTTACGCAGTATCGAATCCATTGCCATAACGATACCACAACAGATACAACAATACATTTTTATTAAACCCATTATTAAATTCGGTTGGCAACCTTGCTTAAACTGCTTACAGAAAAATTTAATAATTAATCTCCCTAAAAACTTTAGCTGACTCGTTTTACGTTAATTACGTTTACATAAAAATTTCCTCATTGTGATTTTGGAAAAACACAGGATGTACCACAGATAGCCATATTAACCCCTTTCTGCAAAAAAAAAAAAAAAAATGATTGTTTTCGTTGATGTATTTCTATTTTATTTTAACGTTATTCTAATTTGAGATAGTTTTTGCAACTATTTTTAAGATATTACAGTATTTGTTTGCAATTTTTATCTAGAAATATTCAGCAAAAATTCTTTTGCACGAACTACCATAGTGCTACCATATAAATTACTTTTCCTATTATGCGTGCACAAAATATCAAAAGGGAGTAATTCTACGGAGGATTAGAAATTATAGAAGGAAAATTTAAGAGACATATCATGAAATTAACCGAAAAAAGGACATGTAGCATAAAGGGCTTATTGTATCGATAAGAGATGTAATTTAATTGAAAAAATCATCCAAACTGAGTCAGCAAAATTTTAGTCAGGAGGGTGCTTGCAAAAAAATTGCTAATGTCAGCAAAATCTTTTGCTGAAAATTAGCGAGCTGATTTTTAGCAACAAAATTAGTAGATTCAGCAAAAGTTTTGCTAACACTTAGTAGACTAGAAATTAAAAAAACCCTTGCTAAAAAGTAATAAAATTTTTGCTGAATATTAGTGGACTGAAAAAAACTCAAAAATTTTGTTGAAAAATTATACTTTAGTTAATTTATGTGCTGAAAATCATAAAAACATATTTTTGTGATTCTGTTTAAAATAATTTACAATACGTTACAAAATATAAAAATGTTCATACTCCTAAATTGACGATATAAATAAATGTAATATCTAAAAACAATAGAAATAATTATATATGTATAACATAAACGAAATTATCTTTGAACTACTTACATCAATGTTTGTCTAAATGATGCTATCTTTTAAAGGAACGCAAAAGCCGCAGTGAATTATAGAAGCGAAACAAAAAACTAACAAAATATAACATAAACAACCCTTTCTTGCAATAACAAAAAGGAAACAGAAAAAGCTACCTAAGATGTATGTCTTTGTCTTTCGCTTTAGTCTGTCTACTTATTGCTTATTTGTTTGCAATTTGACCACACAAGATTATTAATATATATAAACATTTAGTTTACAAATACACCTTTAATCTTTATTAAATTTAAATATTTTATTTTGTCTTTTATTAAATTAATAAATTAATTTGTTTTTATCCACAATTTTGTTTTATGTATAAAAAACAGATATAAAAATCTTCCATGGTTGTTTTTTTATATTATGTCTTACTAGAGCTGTACTTTTTAGTATCATTTTCCTCGTTACTGCTACATCTAGACATGCCGCGACATCTAATTCATTCTGCGTATATCTTTCAGTCTGTTTGTCGTTCACACTATTGATGTGCTAATCAATACAATTTTTTTTAGCAAAATAAATTAGTAAAACATTAGTAAATTATTAGTAAGAAATTAGTTCAAAACAGTTATGTGCTGAATAAGTGTAACTAAAATTTTAGTTTAAAACATAATTTTAGCAAAAAATTTGCTGAAAAATGGTATACCTGATTTACAAGATGTTTCACTTACTTTTCTACTTTTTAAACGCTATAACAAGAATTGTTTTTAATATAAATATCAATTTTAGCAGTATGATTTTAGTTATGATCAATTTTAGCGATTTTAATGTGCGTTATCGTTAAGATTTAATATATGATTTTATAAAATTTTTAACAAAATTTAAATATCCTTTTGTTTGTTTGTATTTTATTTTTTTTTAATGTTTTTGCCTGTTTTTTTTTTTAATTTAAATTTAACTAAATATTTTTAATTGATTTTTTTATATGCCAAATTTTAAATAATTTTTGCTACTTCTCTTGATTAAATTTTTTTTTATAAACTTTAAATCCCGTATTCATAAACATATTAAACAGCATGACAGTTAGTTAAACTGTATTCATAAACGAATATTAACATTTACACAAAGTTTCAAATAGGTATTTCAAACTAATATTCGTTTATGCATACAGATTTAGGCTTAACATCTTTTTTAACTAAAATGTATTTGAAATCTGAATTAAGATTTTTTTATGAATACGGGCGTAAATCTTCAAAGAATAATTTTTTTTAACTACTTTACTCCATTTTTGCTTTAACGCAATTTGGTTTTGGAAAATTTTGAAATTTTAAGCAAATTCTTTTTTTTTGTACGTACACTTTAGCACATTGTTTGTGCAGAAGATTTTTAATAAATAAATTATTTTAATAATACTTTAAATGTTCTTTTTTTAATCACAATTTTTTTAAAGCTTTCTTTTTTAGTGTTTTTAGAATTATTATAGATTGTATTTTTTTCTATGGTTTTTAAACACACACTTCTATGATTTTTTTATACCAAATTATTATAGCAGTTTTTACAAGAATTAAATTTTTGATTTCACTACACTTTCTATATCCCACGATTTTTGTACAGGAATATGAAGGAAGTGTCTTTGACCAGACTGTCCCGCACTTAGAACATACTAACACTTGCTTATACTTGTCTGTCATCAATTCACTAGACAAGGAGAGTAAACAAACAGAAAGCTGTTTTATGCCTAAGCCAAACCAGAACTTTTGTTGATGTTATTATTAGCAAATCAATTTGATAATGTACACAAGGTGCCAAATATAATAAAAAAAGAGTTTTTATAAGCATATGCATAACAAATAAATATACATAACAAATTAATTTGCTATCGTTTTAGCATTTGAGATTGCACCAGGGACAGTCATAAAAATAGCCCAATCAAACGCAATAGTCCCACAAAAGAAATCAAATGGGTAGTAAGTGCATACAATTTGATACTGCAAAATAATGGGTTTCTTAGTGAATCTGATGAAAATTCTAATTTAGTAAAGTCATAATACCTGTTTAATTTTCCGTACAATGACTATTCGTTTCAAACAAAATTAAGCAAAAATTAGCTTGGCAAATGGTACTTTTATTTTATTAAGGGACAGTTTTAATCAACCAACACTAAAAACTGTAGCATAAAAAATAAAAGAAGAACCAAGGTTCTCTAATATAGAAAAACAGCCAGAATTAATATACTTATATCAAATTAATCATATAAATTTTAAGAAGAACATACTCACATAATTTTTTTTTTCATGTCCAATTTTTTCAAAATTTCGAACTTAAAGAAAATTTATTAAAATTTTCTCTCATAGAAAAAAAAAAATCATCATGTAAATATAAACCAATTTAACTTTAAATTTATTAAAAAAATTTGTCTTATATTGTATAAAAAAATTGCTTCACTCGAGAACTTTCACAAAATGCTGCTAGATAACAAAATGGCAGGGTAATTTGTCTTTTGGTCAAACGAAAGCTTTGTTTAATAGACATGATTATTAGAGAATCTACCGTTTTCATTCCAACTCTATGTATAAAAGATAATAAATATAAAACGTCAACAAGCGATAGAAATACAACAATTTGTCAGTAGATATTAACGTATAGATTGCGTTGTACAAATACGTTGCAAAATTATAGCAAATTAGAAATGTTATCTAAGTGTAGAAGTGATTACTAAGAAGACAAGAATGGAGCAAAATTGATGATTAATAGGTTTTTTGTTCAAGTTCTGCCTATTATGGAGGCTCTAGCTTTTCTAAAACTTCGAGTTCTGATGAGATCTTTAGCCAGATCGAAATACTAGTATCAACCTAGCTAATATGTTTGATTTGCTTTAGTTTTGTAAATATGCGGAGGTTGAAAGCTCCTTCTAAATTGAAAATAACATAAAAATAAACTCGATGTATATAAAAACAAAAAACTAGTATAATGCTATAAACACATAGACCACAGCAGACTGCAGAGCTACACGACTGCAAATGCCGTTGACTGCAATCGTCGCCGTGTGGTCAGCTACTTATTATTTTGGAAACGACAGCAGCATAGTAAACAGCTGATCACGATTCAATTTAGAAATATCAACAGCTGTTTTTTATACAAATCAGGGATGTTAAAGTTGGTACAATTGTACTTTTTTTGGTACATTTTGACCTTCTAAAGTACCGTGGTACTACCGCGACGCATTTGGTACAATTTAAAAATTTTTAATTTTTCCCCGTTTTGAATTTTTAGTATAGCAAACAAATTGTTATTGTGTCCTTTTTCATTGCATTTATTCGTTTTATGTAATGAGCTCTTAAAATATATGCGACTATATCCGCCAGATTTTACGATTTATCATCATTTTAAGGATTTTGAAGAATAAAGTTGGCAATTTTTTTTTTTTAATATCGATTAAAAATTTACGATTTTTTACAAAATTTATCTGGCAGCTCTTACATATATTGACACTTGTTGCAGCCAACTTCACTTTTATTTTGAATTTATTAAAATTCTGAAGAAGTGAAAATTGATATATAGATATGGCATCACTTATAACATATGGGAAAACAGTGGACATTAGAGTGAGGTGAGTTTCTAAAAATAGAACTGTTGTGTTGTTGGAGTTGTACTTCTGAGATTATGTATGCAAGAACAAAAACACCGTGTATTGAATAAAACTAGTTTTAATCACAACAAAACTCGACCTAACTATAGCTCAGAGGGCTAAAGCGCTCTGTCTAACGTGTAGTGCGAGTGCACGAGCAGCGAAATCAGTTTATCTATACCACGGTCAGTGATTGCACAGAAAAATTTCATATAGACGCAATCGAACAAATAAAAACATAACAAATATTACATTATTCAAAAATTCAAAAAAACAGGGTCACTGACGAACGTTCAATACCAAAAACTGCGCAGTCTGATTCAGAAAAAATTGAATATTTGCAATGTAGTTATGATTTTTAGAAAATACACTCATTCTTCTCTACCACGCCTTTCACAATTAAATTAAATAAAATTGCATATTAATTATAGTATTAACTGCAATTGTCTGAAAAAGACGTTAAAATTCAAACTCAAACGAAAATTAAATTATTGTTAAAGAAATGAAAGAAAATTCCAAACAATCTTATATATGTTTAATTTAGAACGAGCTCTCAACCTCCGTATATTTACAAAAATAAAGCAAATCAAACATATTAGCTAGGTTAATACTAGTATTTCGATCTGGTTAAAGATCTCATCAGAACCCAATGTTTTAGAAAAGTTATAGCCTCCATAATAGGCAGAACTTTAACAAAAAACCGATTAATCATTAATTTTGCTCCATTCTTGTCTTCTTAGTAAAAATATTATTTGAGCCAGAGTAAAAACTAAAATTTTTTTAACTGAAGTCGTTAAAAAATTAAAACGTTTGTAGTTTTTGGTCGGTAGTAGCTAATTTTCAAAATGAACTGAATGTCAATATGTTTCCAGACATTTCTAGTCGTTGCTGGAATTTTATCCATTCCACACTGGTCTGCAAATGTGGAAAGAGTTTTTTTCTTTTCAAAATATAATAAAAACTAAGGAAAGAAACAGACTACATTAGCCAACATTATCAAGTCTCATACAGACTAAGGATTGGTTAAGAGCGACAAATTTATGCTGCTATGATGTAGAAATTCCAAATAGTTTATTAACTAAACAAATAATTCCATGATTTGGTCTCATATATTCATAAGACTTTTTTATGCCTTATTTTATTCATACATATAATGTATGTTATTGTAAGGTTTTGTTTTTTTTCTGTACAAGAGAATTTTTATGTATTTTTTTTTTGTTGTTTTAATAAATTTAAAAAAAATGGTACCGTCAACGTCCAAAAAGTACAATTTTTTTTGGATGTTGGTACAAAATTGAAAACTCCATTTAACATCCCTGATACAAATGCATTTTTGTTTCAGTAGTGCCAATTACATCTTTTTTTCTTTATTAAAATAGAACAACATGCTTGGTTGTAGACACGTATATAAAGTTCACTTAAAAATACAATTACTTATTTATAATACATTATTATAACGTGAAAATAAATTTATATAACCCCTCTTGAATATTAATGCAATTATACCATTTGATGTTGCGACGTTTTTTGTGTTTAACAAAATAAAATATTTTTAAGCACTAATTTGTTACATATTTTGTTTTATTGTCAACACTATTTTTGTTTTGCAGCCAACAAAAATAGAAATTAACCTAAGTTGACTACAGCGGCAAAAGTAGTCGGGTAGCCGTGTAGTTGTGTTGGTGCCAAAATAATCGTTTTCATATAAACGTGTGTATTTTATTTTTGACAGGCTGTAGTCGTGTAGCTGCAGTCGTCTATGTGTTTATAGCATAACTGTAAAAAATATTACTTGAGCCAGAGTAAACACTAAAATTTTTTTTATATAAATAGAACATTTTTGGTCTTCAAAGTTTAGTAACGTCATGATGCTTGTTAGGAAAATACCTAACCACGTGCTTGATTACTAAGAAGACAAGAATGGAGCAAAATTGATGATTAATAGGTTTTTTGTTAAAGTTGTGCCTTTTATGGAGGCTCTAGCTTTTCTAAAACTTCGGGTTCAGATGAGATCTTTAGCCAGATCGAAATACTAGTATCAATCTAGCTAATATGCAGAGTACGTATTTGCTGTTCCTTTTCATTTCATCTCCACGTACAATGTTATATGTTTTCTGTTTTAGTTTTTACATACACACGAAAGATAAAACAAAAAATGTTTTCATTCCATGTGTTTCTATTTGAAAATAAACCTTGCATCTCATTCTCATGCGTATGATATGATCGTTTTATTTACTTGTTTCTCTTTCATAGAATGAAAAGTGAATCGTAAATAATTTGGTGAGGTTTTAACATTGAAAAAAAAAATATTTTCTCTTCTTGAAAAAGAACGGTGAAAAAATAAATATAAATGTGTTTTACAATGAGTGTAATGATATATGATACTTATTTGTTCATTTTCACAATTCTGCAAAATTAATAAAATGGATAAAGACTTTAAAAATTGTATTATTGTTAATTGGAATTTAAAAATATACAGTGACCAACAATACACGTTCAATATTATTGATAAATATTTTTTTGTCAATAAATTATTTCAAAATAAAATATTGTATCCTATATTGGTAGTTTATCATATAAAGAGGAATACAGACGTTAAATAGTATTGATAAGTTTAGGGTTATTTACAAACAAAATGAATTGGTGTTCCCTATATTGGAAGTTAATCAATTAAATTAAAAAATTCAAAAAATTTTTAATTTGCTATTTCATTAATGACACGTTTCCAATGTTTACTCTAATAAAACCGGTTTAATTTTGCTAGTTTACCTGTTTGATTTTAAAATTTCTTGAACCAAAGTCAAAATAACGCTAAAATACCGAAACGAAGATGTATAACGTTATTTTGTTGATTAAAAAAAATGTAATGGGAAGTTTTTTAAAAAAAGCCCTGTTATATCAGAAGGCATATGCCACCATTGGAATCGTAATTTCAAAACTATCATATCGGCATTGATGTGGGCGTGGTAAATTCCCCGTCAAAAAATTTATATCTCAAATATAATATCATATCTCTTTTGATGTAGACCGTGTTAAACACTAACAACATTTTAAATAAAAAACTAGGTAATATTAAAAAAATTCACATATTTATTATACTTCAATGAATTAAAAAGTTATTATCACAAAAAATAAAAAATAAGTATATAATACTATGCAGATAAATAAGTATATAATACTATGCAGATACTTCAATTTAGAAAAACATCAATTGCCATTCAGAAAAGAACAATGCATATTGCGAAAAACATTTTTAAAAACTATATATTTATTATAATTCAATGAGTTCAAAATTATTATCACAAAAAAAAAAATATATATAAAAAACTACGCAGACACTGTTATTTAGAAAAACATCAACAAAAAATACAGCCGTCAACGAGGTATGGATATTTTCATCAATTGAGTCATTTTCATCACTTGTCTCATCGTCCCCCATAATTTGGTCTACCTGTAGTTCTTGTAGGATTTTGCCAACTTTTATAACGTTGGCACCGTTATCCGTTGTAGTAGAATAAATTTGATGTAATTCGATAACGTACGATTTAAGATATTTAAAATTTCATCTTTCAAGTAAGATGCCTTATGTCTTTTTTGTAAATGGATCATTCCTAAAAAAAATAAATAAATATATTTTTTTAAGGTAAAATGCATTTCAAAAAATCCGCGGTTCGGACCGCTGTATTTAAAAAACATAATAAATAATGTGTTAATAATTTATAATTATTCCGTTGTCAAATTCCTTTATGGAACTCTTTCGGAATCCAAAGGTATGAATAAAAATCTAGAAAAAAGATTTACATAAAAATATATACAATTGTGGTTTTTAAATTACATTTGGATTTTTTTGAAAATCAAATGCAATTTTTTGAATTTAATGTCTGATTTTTTAAAATGTAACCGTCATTAAAATATAGTAAAAGTTTAGTTAACCGTTCACGAAAATCGATTTGCTAAAAACAAAATTTTTTACTAAAATTTGTAAATTTAAAAATTTGTTTAACCATCCTTTGCCATTTTTTACATTTAAGATAAAAAAATGAAAGATATTAAAAAAAAGAAAATAAAAATTCTGAGAATTGTTTTAAAATTGTATAATTTTGAATGTAACGTGCTAATGCATATTGTATAATTTTTCATGTACTGTATATTTATTCCAAGTATACTACGATCTAGTCTTGTCGCAATGTCCAGTTTTAGTGATACCATTTCATTTCTAACTTTACGTTTTATACATTCCTGAATTTTAGTACTGGATGACTCCAGTACCTTCACAATATTCCTTGAATTTAAATTGGTATCAAAGTTTTAAAATAATCACGATCGTCAAATATGCGGAATGGCAAATTTCTAATCGCAACTAAACCCACACAACATTTTACAAAATAATTTTTGTCAATATTTATTTTTACCGAGACTTTAGGTTTTTTTTTAATCGAACCAACACTACATTCATCATTATTTGCTCTTTTTTTTGAAATCACAATATCTTTTTTATGAACAAGTTTATAGTGTCGCAAAATGTTGTTTTTGTTTGTACCACTTAATTTTTTTTTGCACTCAGTGCACTCTAATTTATTTTCATTTTCGAAAACAGTATAGTAATTCATTTTGATTAAATTTTTATTACACGTGCCGTGCCACTCGCGTTAAAGGTCAACTAATAAATGTTCTAAAACTATGTTCCTATTGTCTAAACCTATGTTCCTATTTACTTATGAAACAAACTATGTTTCACTAATGAGTCCAAAAATTTGTATAAAATAACTGTACAAACTCAGAGACAAGTACTCAAACAGAGAAAAGCAATCAAACAGGTAAACTTCAAAAATTAAACCGGTTTTATTAGAGGAAACATGTCATTAATGGTATAGCTTTTTTAAAATTTTTATTTCGGTGAATCAAAATTGATCAATACTTTAATTTTGTCAAAAGATTTAAAAAATTAAGCACATTTTATATTTCATTTACACTAGATAGCAAAACACTTGTTTTGCCAAAACAAGTGGAAAAGAATAAAGAAGTATTGGAATGGAATAAAGAGCTTTAATACGTGTTTTGGCAAAACATATGTTTTGCTATCTAGTGTGAATGCCGTATTGCATGAATATTTTTTATATCGCAATAATATACATATATGCATTTTTAATTTAATTTATTAATTTTTATACATCAAAATTACAACAAATTTTGAAAAAAACAAATATATTAATATTGCCTATACACATTCCAATATGTCACTGAAAAAACAAATTAAAAAATTTTTTTTGAATTTTTTAATTTAATTGATTAACTTCCAATATTGGGAACACCAATTCATTTTGTTTGTAAATAACCCTAAACTTATCAATACTATTTAACGTCTGTATTTCTCTTTATATGATAAACTACTAATATAGGGTACAATATTTTATTTTGAAATAATTTATTGACAAAAAAATATTTATCAATAATATTGCACGTGTATTGTTGGTCACTGTATATTTTTAAATTCCAATTAACAATAATACAATTTTTAAAGTCTTATCCATTTTATTAATTTTGCAGAATTGTGAAAAAGAACAAATAAGTATCATATTCAGTATCATCAACAACATAAAAAACATTGTGAAACGCATTCACATTTTTTTTTGTTCACCCTTTTTTTTCCAAGAAGAGAAAATATTTTTTTTTTTTCAATGTTAAAACCTCACCAAATTATTTACGATTCCCTTTTCATTCTATGAAAGAGAAACAAGTAAATAAAACGATCATATCATACGCATGAGAATGAGATGCAAGGTTTATTTTCAAATGGAAACACATGGAATGAAAACATTTTTTTGTTTTATCTTTCTTCTGCGTTGATACAAGAAAAACCAAAAATGAACAGTTCGTGGTTTCAAATACGTACCCTGCTAATATGTTTGTATTGCTTTATTTTTGTAAATATACGGAGGTTGAAAGCTCGCTATAAATTGAAAATAACATAAAAATAATCTCGATGTATAAAAAAAACAAAAAACTAATAAACTGTAAAAAAATCTTTATTTTCAAAAAAAAAAAAAACATGTTTAAGATTAATATTGTAAGGCTCATAGTAAAAAAATATAAAAATCAATATAAAAAATAATGGCAAGTTGTACACAATTAACAAATTTTTTTTGTACAAAATTCAATATTATTTTTTTGGAAAAATGCTACTGTTTTACCCTAACTTTGTGTTTAAAGTCCATTTATAAGCAAACCAATAATTCGATTTGCCTAATATATAGTGCAAATAATCTGAAACCCGTTTTAAAGATAACTTGACAAGATAAAAAGCGCAGTGTCGTACACAAAAGCAGTTGTAAGTGAAATTATGTGTCGGGTTTTTTCGATCTCACTCCTTGTTACTAATATTTAGCAATAGAAATGTGCTAATTTTGGCAGTTTTTCTTCAACGTCATTTATGACTTTTTGTTTAAATAAATTTAAAGATAAATTTGTTAATATTTACTTGATGATTTTTTTCTGTGAGAGAAAATTTTAATAAATTTTCTTTAAGATCAAACATAATTTTGTTTGAAATTTTGAAATACAAATTTTTTATACATAAATGTGTTTCTTTTTAACAAACATTTTATTTTTGCAGATAAAGCGTTTTGTATATAATTCCTTGATGTGTAAGTTTCTAAAGAGGATGATAATATTTGTTGTTATTGTTGTCGTTGCTGTTGCAATAACAATTATTATTAGTAGAGTATGTGGTGGGAGTGGTGATGATGTTAGTGAGTGATGGCATTGTTATTGTATTCCTACACACATACACATGAATGCCTTAAGGTTTTCATCTTCTATGAGATTCCATTGCTTAGAAAACATATTGTTTACAGATTCGAAGAAAAAAAAAATATAAGAAATGCGTGTATTCCATTTTTACATACACAAACATAGCTTTACTGTAGCATACAGAACACGAACACTTGTTAACACACACGTATTGTTACACAAATTTATAAGCTTAACAATATCCCCAAAGTTTTGTGTTTTTAATTAAAAGCATCGAAGGCTTTTTTTCCATTTTCCACTTTTTCTTACAATTGTTTTTATTCCCATTCTACTTGATCATCTTGAGAAATATTTGAAAAATAAAATTCTTATAGAATTTATGTGTTTGTTTGTATTTAACATTCTTCTATTTGTTTTTATGTCTTTATTTATAAACGCAATGTAAATGATTTTGCTTCTATTTTCACGTATGACAAGATAGAGGGTCATATTTTTGCGCTTAATTTTTTTTTTTAAGTTTTTCATGGGTCGTTACAAGAGTTTAAGAAAACTCCCGATGAAAAAAGTTTCTATATACCCATATACAACTTGATATATGCTTATATGTGAGGCAATATATTACGATATATGTTCATATCTTACATTTAGCTTATGAATTTTTTTTAATATGGCGTAATATATCACCATATATCATTGCATCGTATGTTATATATTTGCATATCTTGTACATCTGATCATATGAAATAGATATAGATCTATATATGACCATATATTCTACTTTATATGATTATATGTAAGTGTATATGGTACAATTACATATAATATATGGCAAACCATTTTATTACATATAAATATATATACCGGAAAATTTAACGAAAAAATCCTTTCACTTTTATATATTTTTTGTAGCACCGTTTATTATTAGAATATAAATGAGTTTCAAATTTTACTGCAAAAAATATGAAAAAATAAGGTTTTTTTGTAATGATTGTCAATATTTTTTTATTAAAGTACTAAAAAAAAAACGTTATAATTATTAGGTTATAAACCAAAAGACATAAATATTAAAGAATAACCAAGATACTCAACATCTGATAAATTATATATCCCAACTGGTTTTAAGATAAATAGGTTTTTAAAGTTTTTTTTTTTTTTTTAATGCATATTTTTTAGTATACGAGTATATAAAAAAATTTTGTGTTAATTATACAAAACTTATGCAGAACATTCATTAAACAACACAAAATAACTTTTAAATTTAATTAAAATTTATTAAAAGTATGCAAATAATTAATTAAAAGTAAAATTATTAACACATTTTTTCGAAACGCTCTTAATATTAATATCACTTGTCCTGTTTTGTGGTTAAGGAAATTTGAAATTGTTGAAGTACTAAATATGAATATTTATTCTTCATAAAAATATATCATAATGATCCATCGTACCGACCGTATAGTTATTATTTTTAATTGTTCTGTATAACAAGGACGTGTAAAGTTTGCTGTTTTTCTGCTCTTGAACAAATCTCTAATTCTTCTACACTCAAAAAAACAAGTTTGTAGAAAAGTTAGTAAAACACCTTGTAAATCAGGTATACTATTTTCAGCAAAATTTTTTGTTCAAATTATGTTTTAAACTAAAGATTTAGTTGTCTTACTAATATTTTACTAATGTTTTACTAATTTATTTTGCTGAAACAAATTGTATTGATTAGCACATCAACCAGACTGAAAGATATACGCAGAATGAATTACATGTCGCGGCATGTCACGATGTAGTAGTGACGAAGAAAATTATACTAAAAAGTACAGCTCTAGTTAGACATAATATAAAAAAAACCATGGAAGATTTTTGTATCTGTTTTTCATACATAAAACAAAATTGTGGATTAAAACAACTTAATCTATTAATTAAATAAAAGACAAAATAAAATATTTAAATTTAATAAAGATTAAAGGTGTATTTGTAAACTAAATGTTTATATATATTAATAATCTTGTGTGTTCAAATTGCAAACAAATATGCAATAAGTAGACAGACTAAAGCGAAAGACAAAGACATAAATCTTAGGTAGATTTTTCTGTTTCCTTTTTCTTATTGCAAAAAAGGGTTGTATATGTTATATTTTGTTAGTTTTTTGTTTCGCTTCTATAATTCACTGCGGCTTTTGCGTTCCTTTAAAAGATAGCATCATTTAGACAATAATTTATGTAAGTAGTTCAAAGATAATTTCGTTTATGTTATATATAAGTATTTCTATAGTTTTTAGATATTACATTAATTCATATCGTAAATTTTTACATTTTTATATTTTGTAACGTATTGTAAATTATTTTAAACAGAATCACAAAAATATGTTTTAAGATTTTCAGCAAATAAATAACCTAAAGTACAATTTTTCTACAAATTTTTTAGTTTTTTTCAGTCTACTAATATTCAGCAAAAATTTTATTAATTTTTAGCAAGGGTTTTTTAATTTCTAATATACTTTGTTAGCAAAACTTTTGCTGAATCTACTAATTTTGCTCGCTGATTTTCAGCAAAAGATTTTGCTGACATTAGCAATTTTTTTGCAAGCACCCTCCTGACTAAAATTTTGCTGCATCAGCAAAATTTTTTGCTGACTTTACTAACTTTTTTATTTGAGTGTACTTGAAAATTTTGCGAACAAAAAAATTGATTTTCTTCCTCGGTAAATGTTGCTTCTTTTATATAATTTATATATAATTTAAATTTATTAAATGTTCCATCTTTAGGTTCATAGAAAGCATACATTTTTATATTTAAAATTATTTTCTAAAATTAATATTTATATGTTTTATAAATGAACACCGAAAAAATCCATGCGTTATAATACGAAAATCAACGTACATTGTACATAATATTTCGTTGTTTCGCACCAAGAATCGTTGGTGTAAAATATGTGAATGCGTACGAAAGTATTTTGTACAATGCACGAAATATTTTTTCACGAAATATTTTTTATATATCACTAAAGAATTGTTTTAACCCGAACTTCAAAAGGGCACAATTATAAAAATCAATAAAATAAGGATAGTTATATCCGAACAGTCTATATGAAAATTGTTGTTCAATATAGTAATTCAGTACAATTAAAAAAATATCATTAGCCAAATCTCAAAATGTTGCACATATTTATTTTAAATAATTAATTTAGTAAAATGAAATCAACATTTTTATATGTATTTTACGAACAATTATGATACGAATTTTTCCGTTCCTTTCGTAAAAAAACAAAAGCCGTCACACTTTGCTTTTCGTTAAATAAAAGAAACTATCATATATACGAGGGCGGATCAATCCATGACTTTTTGAATGAAACACAGTTTTTTTTGCAAAAAAAAAAATATTTTTCAACATAATCTCCTTTTAGCTCAATACACTTGGTCCAACGTTTCTCCAATTTTTTTATACCTTCCAAAAAATAGGATTATTCGAGGGCCATAAAAAAGCCATTTCTTGGTCATTTGGTGTCGTTTTTTTTTTAGATTTTCGTTAAATCGATCCAATAAGTTGGCATAATATTCGCCGTTTATTGTTTTTCCCTTTTAAAAGTAATCGATGTGGATTATCCAGCGTGCATAACAAAAAACTGTTGCCATCTCCTTATTTTCCAAGATTACGTTTATGGTCAACTGAGGGCAAACGCGGCACCCATCTTGCAGACAGCTTTCTTAAGCCCAACTTATCATTTAAAATCAAAACCACACTGCCATATGAAATGCCTATGACATCAACAATCTCACGCACTTTTACTCTTCGATCGGCCAACACCTCAATTGTCCTTCCAGAACGTTCAGCATCATTTGTACTTGTGCGACCACAACGAAAGTCAGTAAACCACTTTCTTACCATTGAAATCGATGGTGCAGAGTCCAAATAGTATTTATCAAGCTTTTCCTTGGTTTGATTGACGTTTTTTTTTTTCGCAAAAAATAATGTTTAAAGCGCACTTTTTCACTTTTTTCCATTTTTAAAAAAATCCACGAGGTTGTATGTTTTGAACAGCTGTTTAACGCAAAGTTAATGACGGAAGTTTCTCAAAATTTGACAGTAGTCTATTAACTGGTGCTACTTGATGGGAGCAGTGTTGCATTTCATATAACTGCGTGGGAAGTTCGAAAAGTCACGGACTTATTACGAAAATAGTGGATAAGAATGATTTCGTTAGTTTCGTAAAATTATAAAAGGCTGCACTGAATTTATTTTCGTAATATGAAAGAAAGTTCCTTTTATTTTTTGAGAAAAATAGCTACGAAATTTTTTTCACAAAGTTGCATACATTTTTTCGTTGTTCTTAATTGGCTTAAAATAAAAAGTACTGATCTCTAAAGCATTTTAATTTTTTTTTAAATTGTTTCCATAAAAAAACCTATTAGATATAGTTGTATTAAATTATATATAAGTAGATCATATTTGATAGACCCATTTCTCGGATCAAACTATATGAGATAAGATCCAATGAGGTACTATAAGGTCAGCTTATGTAATGCCACTTTTCGGATCAGATGAGAAGTGATGTTTAGTTATATGTGATACCATATAATCATATATGATTATTTCGGAACTTATTCCGAATGGTTGTTTAATGTGCAGCTTTTGTAAATTTATTATTTTTGCTTCTGTACAATATTCTTTTGCTCTAAATACATTGAATTTTCCTTATTTGGCTTTTCTGATAACATAGGACGACAAAATGTCACTTTTAAAAAATTAATAACCATCAATTTTATCAAATTCGGACATGCTGATTTCAAAGGCGTACTTGATTTTTTTACAAGTCTATTTTATAAAATACTGTACTGTCATAACATTTAGCACATGCACCCCAAACGTACATGTTTATTTTGTATTACCATATGGTAAATAAGGGGTGTTATGGACTAAGGAGACTGAGACCCGCTAACTTATCTGAAAATAATCAAAGTTTAGGGCTTAACCATAGTTTTTCAATGTCAAATTTATATGAAAATATCTGTGGTTAAAGTTAAACTCTGGTTATGTTTTTAAATAATTACTCGCTCCAGAAATACCTCTTGAAATTATTTAAGGTCTCGGACTTTTCATGCCATCTCTTATTGGAATGACAGTAGTAGCTGCTGGCTTTGGCATGTTTATATTTTTTACGCGTTGCTGATGAATTTACACTTGAGACTTTAGAGAATATGCTCTACTTACACTTATTGCATTGCAATTTATTTATAATTTTTCTTTCGCTCTGTACATTCATTTGTTTTTTTGTACAATAATTTTTTTCAGCTTGATGCTAAAATATTTTTGGATTATTTTTTGTTGTATTTCTTTTGTTAGTTATTGTTATATTTGTTTCTGTCTGTTCAAGGATAAACAAGTGAGAGTTCAAATTTTGAATTTTTTCTGTGTATGTTAAATAACAACGAAAAATATATGTTGGATGTCCTTGTTGAACACAAGGTGTGTTGAAAATAGAAACATCTTTAGAAATAATATTTTTTTTTGTTTAATATAATGTGTGCTAAATTACTTTTTGCTTAATAAGAGTAAATACTTGAAAATGTAATATTTTATTTCCTATAAAATGAATTGATTAAATTTAAAATTGAATTGCTCTTGAATTGGGTTTGTTAAAAATATATACATATATATTTTTTGTAACATTTTAGGTATGTTTTTTAATAAATTTATTAAGATAAAATAATATAAAACAAATTATATTTTATTTTATTTGCCAATAAACAAGTTCAAGGCTTCCATATCTCGTGTATGTAATGTGTTTCATACAGTAACAGCCATGATGTTACCCCCCACAAATATTATTAAATTTTAAAAGTCCCAGACGCATAATTTAATTTTATTATATTCTTGCGGAAGCAGCATAAACATACACGGAGGTTGTGGTAATAAAATCTAATGTTGTTTAAAGGCAGACATTTTTAAAACGGATTCAATAAACTACTTTAAGGATACACTCAAAATAATGAGTCTGTTAATCTACAACTGTTTTGTTTTTTCGTTTTTAAAATAACTACAATTCTTCAAATACACTCAGGAAAAAAGTTTCAATCATATTGATGATATTGTTTCATAAATTGTTTGTCATCAATAATTCATTATCTTTATGAAGATTTCATAAATATTTATTACGAAAAGCTTCTTAAAAATCTATGACAAATGTTTCATTGATCTTCATCGTTTCATAAGAAAAGTTTCATACACTTTGGGAATATAAACTTTAAGTTTTCATCATATTAATGAAGATTTCATAAGTATTTATTATGAAAAGCTTCTTAAAAATCTATGACAAATATTTCATTGATCTTCATTATTTCATAAGAAAAGTTTGATACACTTTGGGAATATAAACATTAAGTTTTTCATCATATTAATGAAGATATCATAAGAATTTATTTTGAAAAGCTTCTTAAAAATTTATGACAAATGTTTTATAAATCTTCATCATTTCATAAGAAAAGTTCCATAAATGTTGTGAATATAAAATATTATTGAAATTTTTACTTTTTATTTAAAATCTAGAAAATATTATTTAGACTTTTTAAAACTAAAAACTACCAGAAATTCTTTGAAATTCTGAAACATCTATTAAATTAAAAACACATAAAATATTGATGCGTTTTTAATTTTAAATTGAATTTTTTAAATATAATAAATATGATAAAGAAATTTTATAACTTTGTATGAAATGCTACTAAATCTTTCATAAAGAGGGTGAGAATTTCATAATTTTTATAAAGGTTTTGTAGAATAATTATTATGAAACATTTCATAAACGTTTCATAATAATTATTCTACAAAACTTTCATACAAATTCTGAAAGCCTCATCCTCTTTATGAAAGATTTAATAGCATTTCATACAAAGTTATGAAACTTCTTCATCATATTTATTAAACATTTGATATATAAGAAAAATCTGTCATCAATTTTCTCGTTTAAGAAGCAGCTTCATCATATCATCATATTTATGAAGTGTTACATTGGACGAAAATCAATGACAAAAAAAAATTACGAAGAAAAACTTCATAAATATAATGAAGCTTTTTCCGTGAGTGTATGTGTAAATAATTACTAATATTTATCTCAAAACTTGTTTTCAAAAAATTTTGATTTAAGGAAAAAATTAGAAGTACTTTTAACTTTATAACCAGCAAGACCGCCTTTATATGTAGTTTGTATTACACGGAGAGAATTATCCTCACTTCAGTAATGAATTTCTTCATAGGTTTAATGCAAATTGTCAGTGAAATTCTTCCATTGAAACTCTTCAGAGAATCTATGAAATAGGTTTCATTTAGTGAATTTTTTTATGAAATGTAAGTAGAATTAACAAAAATCTTCATAAAACTAATGAATCAACAGTTTCGTAAAATAAAATTTGTTTCATTTTGAAGTGTCAGGTTGAGATCATAATTAAAATGTTACTATTACAAATACAAAACAATAATTTAACTAATTTAAGAGAAGGTTGTAATATTAAGAAGTGCTTTGAATAAATAAAACTCTGAGCTGATCTGAATGTCTTAAAAATGGCATATGATTTTTTTTTTTAACCATTTCATAGAAGTCCAAAATTAATTTAAGTCTGCATTAAAATATAAAGCCTTTATAAAATATGTTGAGCACATGAGAATTAAATCTTAAAACTAAAGTTCGAATATATGAAAATTAATGAAATTATGAAATTTTACAAAAAAAATCAAAAGATTAAATCTTTGAAATAATTTCATAGATCCAAAGAAAATTTTCATTAAATTTATGAAGGTATGCAATTTTAAGAAAAAAGTTTATATTTTCTTAAAATTTATAAAATTTCTTGGATATAATGAAATTCTTCATTGAAAAAAAAATTCTATGAAATTGTTTCATTAATATCATGAAGGATAAAATACGTATCAAAACAATTTAAAATAATAAAAAAAAAAAAAAAGATTTTTTTTTCTACATATTATATATATTCAAAAAATATTGCTAGGCACCATTGCCGTATCCTGGGGAGGGGCACGGGCACTCCCCAAAATGATTTCACAAAATTAAAAATATATTTACTTATAGAAAAACATACATATGTATGTTTGAAAAAAGGTTATAATTTATTTATACAGAAAAACGTTTACAGAATTTAGAGATTTTTGTGAATTAAAAAGTTGTCGAAACCTTTATCCGTTTTAAATTTTTTTTCCGGGTTTAAGTTTTGCAAAATTTTGAATATGAAAAGAACTGTTTTTAGTAAGAAAATACTCTAATTTTGTGTGGTCAGAAATAACAAATATAATGGAATGGTAAACAGTTTCAGTTGAAATATGGAGAAATATTAATTTCTCAAAATTTAGGGCATCCCGCAGGATTACAAAATGGTAAAAAATCAAAATACATTTAAAACCATTTGCAGCTTTTTTTGTTAG
Organism: Delia radicum; assembly: GCA_021234595.1. Lineage (NCBI taxonomy): Eukaryota > Metazoa > Arthropoda > Insecta > Diptera > Anthomyiidae > Delia > Delia radicum. Next base: position 197,189,121 of record CM037851.1, on the reverse strand, counting down.
AAAAACCGAAACTTTTCTGTATGTGAAATATATCATATTATTTCTGAAACATTTATAAAAAAGCATTTATTTTTGAGAGAAGATATACCCAATTCTAAGATTCAATGCTATCAAATTATTTGAACTCTACTCTTTTTTACAATGAAATTTATACCACTTGTTCGGCACGAAAAGTAAACAATATGTTCTTCTAATAAATTTGTTTTCGTTGCATATTTTAGGCGATATGGGCCAAAATAGATTTCAAGCGAAGCCCAAAAACTAATCCATAAAAATTAATTAGCTTAAGCATAAGTTAAATATTCCTCTTGCCAAAATATAACTACAGTGCAAAAATTAAACTTTTTGTGCATTTACCTAAGAATATAGGGCGATTTTTTTTCGAAAAAATGCGAAATTGAGCGAAAACGTACCTAAATTTTACTATATATTGAATCAACTTAAACACCTGGCTAATACTACTTAATATAATAATTCTGCCAGATTTCATAAACATCCGTCATTACGTTTTCAAGTTAAGAAGATTCCCTTTACATATATCCTTTTGTAGTCCTGTATGTCCTTGAACCAAAGTTAGAATTTTTTTTTTAAGTTTAATCTTCAATCTTGCTTAAGGTTTCTACTCAACATACATATATTTTCAGATTTTTGAAAATTGAGTTGAATTCATAATATTTATTTTTTGAAATTTTAACTTTAACGCTTTCTCGCTTTGCAAACCGTGCCATGTATACAAAAAATTAATTCACAAAATGTTTTGTTATTGTTATTATAAAAACCTCATTTGGCGCACTTGTGGCAAATTTAAAATACTCCGCCTGAAGGACGGCTTGCCGCTTAGAAGGTTAAAAGCCATATAAATATACTATTACTTTCTCATGAATTTCTTATAGAACGACTGCCATATGAAATGCCTATGGCATCAATAATGTTTAATGAGCACTCGAAAATCACTTTTTTCATTTTTAAAAAAATCTATTAGGTTGTATGTTTTGAACAGCTGTTAAACGCAAAGTAAATGACAGAACTTGCTCAAAATTTGACAGTAGTCTATTAACAGGTGGTACTTAATGGGAGCAGTGTTGCATTTCATATAACTCACGGACTTATTGATCCGCCCTCGTATATTAAAACTAACAAAAATTTAGGAAATAATAATAAATCTTATGAAAAATAAGATCAAATCACCTCATTTTGATGCGGTTTAGTTCTAAATTAAAGGTCTTTTGGAAGCTATTTAAAATCAATTTTTCTAAGTCGCAATTCAACATATACTGCTTCTTTCATATAAAATGCATTCTTGAAGAATGCAGTCGTTTTATTTTTATATTTTTTACTGGATAAAGATAATTAAGATAATTAAGTGATTTAAAAACTTAAAAATTGTTCAATAGCTTGACTACAATCGAGAATAAAAAAATGTTGGATGATTTGACCTTTCTTAAAATTTATTTAAAAGTAACTTAATCTTATAAAAAGTATCCTTTGACATATAGTTCATTTTGTCGTTACAAGGGGTCGCTAAAGTCGGAAAAGTATTTTGTAATAAGAAAAAGTTAATTTTTTAAATTTTACCTAAATAGTTGCCAAAGACTAATTTCTAAAGTTAAGTATTAGATTTTTATTTTTGATTTTACTATTTAAAATATATTTGCAATAAAAAAATATTGATTTGAAAATAACATTATTATTCATATATCGAGTGGAGTTTGAAATAATATTTTTTTTTTGTTGGCTGCCTAAAAATATCAATCGTTTAAGGAAATATTAAAAAAAAGTATATTATATTTTGTATATTTGGATATTACACTCACAATTGAATATTTAGTTAAATTACCAAAGAAATATATTTTGTAACTTTTCTGTCTGTTATTTAATAAACAAAATAAACAAACAAACGGACTTTCTGTATTAGTTAAAATAGTAAAATAGAATTTTCTATTTAAAACAAAAAGGTGTTTTATTGTATTGTTTTGTCAATTAATTTTTTAACAGTTGAACATAAACTAAAAAACACAATTGTTTTGAACGAAAGTACTTTTTTTAACTGATTTTCAAGCCATTGAGTGCGTAAATTAATTTTATTTGCAGAAAAATATTGTGAGTGTAGGTAAACTAAAAAATATAAATATATTTTAACTAAACTTTAAAATCATTTTTTTCCTGTAAAGTGCCCAAAGTCATATTTTTGTAATCTTCTCTTTTGTGACTAACTAAAATTTCTGTAACTTTCTTAGTTTGTATTAGAATGGTCTGATGTTGTCATCAAAGTATGTAGAATTGTCTGTATTTTCAGAAAAAAGAAACCTGGACTGAAAAGTATTATGTTTTTATTAACACTTTGACTTCCCTTGTACACTACAGTATAACATCTTTAAAAAAATATAAGAAATAAGATAATTAGAGTGGGGCGATTTGAACATCTTAATGGGCGCTTCGCGTTTTTGATTCTTGGGATTGTACTGAGCAAAAAAGTCCACTAGACCATACGTCTACTTGCTTGACTTGCTTGTAACAATGTGTGGGATGGACATATCTCAGGAAGTAGGAGGAGCTTATCCAAGATTATGGTATCAATCTCTTCTTTGGAAGATTCTCTAGCAGATTAATGCATCAATCATATTTGTGGGTGGGGTTAAGCCTTTTTAGCAGTATTTTGTGAAAGTTACCCTGTCCCTTTGCACTTCACAAGGCCAAAACTGTCTGAAGGAGCGTTCCAATGCTTTTGCGATGTACTAGAGAGTTCTTAACTATTGTCTTGGCTACAATTTTTGTCTTAGTATTGGATCGAAAATCTCAATGGTTTGGCTGTTATAGGCCAAAATATCCAAAAAAAACGTGACAAAAGTCTGAGAAAAAACTGCAAGTCAAAATCTGGAAGCTCGATTTTCACCGTAGACGTATGGTCTAGTGGACTTTTTTGCTCAGTACAATCCCAAGAATCAGAAGATCTTTTTCCTTCCATACTAATCGCCCCACCCTAATGATAATAAAATGAAACTTTATATTTTTGTTTAAATATATTCACTTGGAAAAAACTCATTATATGCATAAACGGTTCATCAGGGCTATATAGTGGCGATATTTGTTAACAAAGTTAAATTTTTTTGATCAATCTTTATCTCAAAAAAGTGGGATTTGATGTATCTCGCTAGAATCTTGAAATTTGTCACGTAGCTTAATCTAATGACCATAACAAAAAAAAAAAAACATATCATTTTTGGTTATTCGAATGTTCCAAAAATTAGTGGTCAAAATCGGCCGAGAATTTCCAAAAAATCAATTTTCGGACCAATAATTTGGAGGGTAGGTGGAGGAGGGGGCAAATGTGCAAACCTCTTTCTTTTTAATTTAAGGGACCCAAACATGAATCAGAACTCAAAATAGAAATATATACCTCATTTTTGGATAACTTTTTAAAAATTACAAAATTTTGATAAAGTATTAAAAAAATATGTTAACCGACATTTATATTGTTATTTTTTATAAAGAATAGACTCTTTTCTATAATACAAAAAAGTTAAGTCCCGAGTTTTTACTAGAAATTTTTAAAATTTTTGTCATTTAAATTATGTAGATAACAAGATCGACTGTAAGTTATTTTTTTTTTAATAAAAGTACCAAACTTTAGAAAAATAACCCAATAAATAACCACACAAATATAAAATGCAGGTTAAAAATATTATAAACATTTTCTTGAAAATCTACACAGAGAACCGCATTGTTTGGCAACCGAATAGTTTGGTTGCACCAACCGAATTATTTGGTTGCCGTAAGCAAATTTATTTCAGGGTAAATTGATACTGTACCAGCTGATATTCTGTTTAATTGATCGACTTTCGGTTGTAGGAAACAAAAATATCGCTGTTTTCAACCTAACTATATAGTTGGCGAAAAAATTACGCCGTCAAAATTAATCCTTTTATAAAGTTTTAAATCTATATTATTTTCAAATATTTTTTTTCTCTAAAAGAATACGATATAGTTAGTTTATTACACACAAAAAAAAAATTAGCTATTTGCCAACTGAAATTCTGTTAGTACGACTCAAATTCAGTAATTACGAATTTCAGACAGTTGGAATAATTTATTATATGAGTTTTCACAACAAAGTTCGGTTAATTCAACAGAATTTTAGTTGCAACACCCAAAATTTTCGGAAATCGAATGCAAATATCATTGTACTAAAAGTTGTTACAATTAATATACACTTTTCAATTCGGTTGGCACTTTATTTCTCTGTGTGTAAATATTTCAAAATAAAGAAAAACTTTTGTAATTTTTCATAGTTAAACATGTGTTATGAAATTATTTTTTTTGAAATACCATTAAAGTCTCAAAAATAATGTTCTGTTGAATGTTTTACCATTCGATTTCATGAAAATTTTAAAAAGTCTAAAGCATCTAACATAAGTTTTTAAAATTTTGTGTTATTCTTATAATTTTTAAAAGAACTATAGCCTTTTGAGAAAAACGGAAGTATGACTACCTTCTCCGATCGAAATGAAAACTGGCACAAACATAACTGATTCCATTCCAAGAATAATTTCGAAACATAGTAAGGAGAATTATAGCTTTTATACAAAATTTGCTAAATTCAGGATGTATGGAATTTTAGAATATCCTTACATTTATTTAATAAAAAAAAATCTTTTATAACTCTGACAAAATAAAAACAAAAAGAAGCCGAGAAACATCGCCTCAAACGCTACGATTGACATTCCTTGCCATATTTTCAAAATTTTGGCCCATGGATCTGCAAAATTAAACTATAATTGTTACCTATTTACCTATTTTTATTTTGCAAAGCAAATCATATTTTTACTTTTTTTTACAATTTATAATACATACCAAATTTTTTAAGACAGTTTTTGAAGTTTTCAAAATTTGGAAAATAAACAAAATAGCAATCACAATAAAAACAAGTGGAAGCATTAAAATCCGATGTGCCGAATTTGGTATAAAAAGATTAAATTCGGCTGTGCCGAATTTTTGGATACCCTCCCTCTCGGTGTTTGCATTAAAAAGGGAAAGTGTAAACAATATAAATATCTATATTCTTTGTAAAAATAACTAAAGAAGAACGTGTCGTGAAAAATAGATATATTTTTAAAGTACCCTTATGACGTTAAAAAACTGTTGTAAAATCCGCCTGTTGTTTTGCATAAAAGAATCGTCGTAATAAGGATTATTAAAATATATTTTTGGATCGTTACAAGAGATGCAATGAATACAAACGCATCAAAACAGTTTCGAATAATCAGAATTTTAGATAAATTTAAGTGAACAAAAATACGCTTGCGGAGACATACATAATGAAATAATTATTAAATACCCGTTTACATTACAACACATGTGTTTATACTATACATCACATAAGTAAAACGGAAAGTGTGATAAAATTAAGTTTGTCAAAAATTATAAAAGAAAATCTTTCGAGTGTTGTTTAGAGTGTTTTCGAGACACAAAAAAATATAGAAACTGGTATTTTAAATTATAGTTTTTCAGTTTAATTGCTTGTGCAATTCTATTGGTTTTTACACATCAATACTTTAATTTAGATTATTTTTGTATGTATCAAATAAAAATTAGGGTTTGTAAGGAAAAAAATGCATATAATCCAAAGATTTTAAGATTAAGTATTCACCTTATATGTTTTAAATAAAAAGTTCTGAAAGTGAATGTCCTTTAAATTGAATGGGGTTTTTAATAAATGTAATTAGAGTGTAAGAGTTTCCCTGCAAATTTATTAAAGGTTGAGAATGAGAATAAGTAAAAATAGTGTACGAAAAAAAGTTATGAATTTACATTGTTGAATTCGGGGATTTTGTTCCTGGATATTTTTTTGATCTGATAACGATTAATGTGTCTGGCAACTCCGGTTAATGCAGTCAAATAAGTAAAGAATTTTAACTCTTTTTAAAAAATAAAATACAATAATGTAATTCACATTTCAAATGTTAACGTGTTATCGTTGTAATATAGAACGATTTTTGACACTTCTCTTTGGTTTAAACTTCGAAAATCATTATATTTTACAGCGATATTCATATTTATAAAATGTTGAAAGATCAAATAAATACAACTTTAAATGAAACAAATTTTACCACTTGAACTGTTAATCACTTATATCTACATAATTCTTTTTTCTTTTACAACATTTGGAAATTCTTTAACAATAAGTCTGTTCGATTACTTTTCTAGTAAAATTCAGTAAAAATGACTCAGTAACAAAATTACAAAGAGTAAGACAAATTTACAAAAAGTAAACGAACTGAAAATGTGTAGGAATTATTAAATTAGATAAAACAGCTTGTTTTAAATATTAAAAAAAAATCAGCTGGTCATTATGGAAAAGACAAAAGTTAACTGAAATTGTCGACCAAAAAGAATTTAAATGTTTTTTAACTTCTTCCATAGTTAATTATTTAATGTTTTTCACTTTAAATCCATAAACAATTATAATTTAATTTAATATTTGTTTTTATTTACTAAATACACAAGCATATTTTTTCAATCATATGCTTTTTTCTTATTACAAATTTTTACTGGCAAAAATGTATCCAGTAAAACCTTGCAAGTTATTTGGCATCAAACTGTCACTTTACTCTCTCTTTTTACCAGTTTTAACTGAGTATTTGTGTAAACGAACACTTTTTAGTAAAAGCTTGTAAAAATTTTGTGTTATCGAACAAACTTAATGTTATATTTTTTAATTATTAAATTTTGGCACTTTATTTATATTATTAGGCCTGTTTTTTAAGCACCGGATTTATTTTGTTTCATTTAAAGTTGTATATATATCATCTTTCAACATGAAATATATTCGGGCTAGAGATCTGTTCATTTCGCAAAAAATTCCATGCCTTGTTTTTTAATATAAAATTTTTTTTTTATTTAAATCTAACACCAATTAAGTTTTATAAAAATATAAAAAAATGTTCTTAAAATATAAACACAGAAACTAAATTAATTTATAAAAAAATAAATCCGGTATGGATAAAGTTTTATTTAATTCTAGGATTTGCATTTTTGCAAAATTGTATTTCACATCATATTAGCAAACAAAGGTTAGCTTTCGATAAAAAACAAACGAAATAATATAAATTTAATAATCGAGTCGACGATTTTATGATATGTAATATGTATGTCTTGCTGACATACATATTAAACTATTGTCAAAAAATCTTCATTTTGGAAGCAAAAATCGTCCAATAGTCACTTAGTTATTTTGAGTATTAAATATCGTCAACACGACGATTAATCGTCACACCTGGCAGCACTGCATGCGATTGCTACCAATAAATACATACATACAATTTATAAAAAACTACATAGATACAGGGTGGCTGATGAATATTGATACATTAAGAAAATCAAATAACTTGTTTTTTTCAATGCATATAAATATTTGTTTAATTTTTTCGTTTTAAAAGCAATACATTTTTATTAAGTATTTTTAACTTAACCGCCCCAAAGTTTCTACGAGAGAAACATTGGGGTTCTTTTCGGAGGTCACGCCAGTAACAACAATTCCCGTCAGGGCCATCCAAATTAATTTTTTTTTCATCTGAAAAAATTATCTTTTATGATTTGGGGTGCATTTACTAAAGAATGTTGTTTGGAGTTGCAAATCGTCCCAACTAAAATAAACAGCGAAAAATACTGCGAATTACTAAAATGCAGTTTGTTGCCATTTTTACATGCAAATACAGATAAAAAATATATTTTCCAGCAAGATAATGCAGCCTGCCATGCCAGCAAATTCACAAATGAATGGTTAAGCTCGAATGATGTCGATGTTTTGGAATGGCCTGCTTGCTCTCCAGATATGAACCCTATCGAAAACATATGGGGAATTCTCGCCAGCAGAGGTTATGTTGACAATCTTCAATATTTAAATGCGAATGAGCTAAAAAATTCAATTTTCAGAGAATGGGATAGACTGGATCAAGCTCTTCTGAAAAGATTAATAAGTTCTATGAAAAATTGAACATTTGATTGCATTAAAGCGAAAGGTGGTATTACAAATTATTGAGATATTGTTATTTTTTATTATTTTTGCTATTTTTGTAAAATAAATAATGGAATTAATTGTTTATTTTTGTTAAAGAAAGACTTTTTTGTTTATGTGCTATACTATTTGAACGCTTTAATATGCAATGTTTTGCTATGTAAATGATTTTAGTAACGGCATTTCTAATTAATGGGAGTTTTGAGTAATATTATTTAATTTTTAGAAAGAGGATATATTGATACAAGTTCCACAAAGAAATGATGATTATAGCATCCACTGTTGAAATTTTATAAAACATTGATTTACAGATTGGCAAATTTGCTATAATTTATGAACGCACTGTATGACAATATAGAAAGTCTGAAAAACAGTTTTTCTATTTTTAATACAAAAATTAAAACTTTTTTAATCAATTGGAAGACAATAAAAATTAAAAAAAAAATAATTTTTAAAAGTATTTTCCTCGATTTTGTTCTTATGAGAATAGATATCAGCCTTTCTGAAATCAGCATGTTACCATTTTTCTAGAAAATATTTCTGTTGACTTTATCAAAATATACTGGTATTAGCATTTAACTAAATTTAATGTAAATATACTCGTAGCAAATTTATTTCAATATTACGATTTTTGTTTGCTCTTTTTTGTCTACAAATATCTAGCAAACAGTTTTGCTAATTTTAAAACTATATTTCTATAACTGTAACAATAGGTTGTTTTTTATGCTTAATAAAAACGGGTAATTATATATTATATAAAATCGGGTAACTATAGCTTTATTTAAAATTAACAAAATTATGGATATATAGAAAGGGACCATATCTTTGCAACTATATTGTAAAAAAAAACTCTTTTTATATTTTTGACAAAATAAAAAAAAAAAATGTGCAGCAATCGGATGTTTTTGAAAGGATGTATAGCGTTTTTATAAAAAAACGATATATGACAGCTATACGAGTCCTTGATGCTATCAAAATATAGATTGGCGCAAACAATACCTACTTTATTCCTAGATGTATGGGAGGGTACCGTGAAATAACTCCCATATGAAATAAGTCCCAATGAAATAACTCCCAATGAAATAAGTCCCAAAAAATGAAATGAGTCCCAATTTTAATAAATGAAATAACTTCCAAAGAAAAACTGAAATAAGCCCCAACATTTGGGAGTTATTTCGTAATAATAAAATAACTCCCAACAAAGAATGAAACAACTCCCAATGAAAAAAGTCCCAAAACAATGAAATAATTCCCAATTCAAAAATATCGAATTCTATTTATTTCATAAATACATGTAAAAATGTACATAATATTAAACATATTATAAAGATAGAATTTAATGCATACATAAAATAATCAACAAAATTAATAGAAATATACATATTAAAAATATATTCATAGAAAAACCTGGAATAATCTTTGTTTTAAAAGTTAAAATAAATTAGTTTACATAGCATGGGGTAGTGAAAGAGTGCATAGGGGGGGAGGCGGCACGTGATATTCACGGCGCATGTGATTCGCGGCCGTGGTCGCGCCTATAGGACTCGAAACACGGTGGCGCCGCATTAATCGAAACGTGGCCGCGCCACAGGACGCGAATCGTATGCACCGCTTTCCAGAGGTGGCATGTATTAACGTCCAATGACATAATGCCCATGGACGTTATGTCACTCGAAAAGTGTCATAATGTACATGGACTTTATGACAATTTGGAAAATGTCGTAATGTCCATGGACATTATGACATTATTTTTTTGGATATAATGTCACTTTCAAATGTGGCATAGCGTCCAGACTTTTTAAAATAAAAAGATTAATAATATTTAGTATATCAATACAATTTTTTTAAATATTCTTTAGTAGTATATCACAAAATAAATTACTTGATGTCTTAAAATAGCTAAAATCGTCCCAATACCCAAAGCTGGTTTTGATTATAGACCAATAGCCATTCTTCCATTTCTCTCTAAAGCATTTGAACGTATTATGCATAACCAAATTACTTATTTCTTGGATAACAATAACTTGCTAACAGATCGTCAATCTGGGTTCAGAAAGAAGCACAGTTGCATAACAGCCTTAGTTGATGTTACAGAGGAGATTAGGGAGAAACTTGATGATGGCAAGACTACATTTTTAATACTTTTAGATCATTCAAAAGCGTTTGATACCGTAGATCATAACATTCTTTGTTACAAACTTAATAACTTTTTCAATTTCTCTTCGACCGCTACTCAGTTATTGTCAACATACCTACGTAACAGATATCAGTATGTTGAAACTGCAATCCAAAAATCCAAAGCACTGCCTGTAACCAGAGGGGTACCTCAGGGGTCCATTGTTGGGCCACTATTATTCTCACTGTACTCTAATGACCTTCCAGGCATTTTAACAAATTGTAATGTAAGAATGTACGCGGATGACGTTCAACTTTATACCAGTTGTACTAATGCCTTAATCGACCAGTGTATTATCTCTATTAATCAGCAACTACATCGTATTTATACGTGGGCAACCGCAAATGGTCTAGGAATAAATCCAAAAAAAATCTAAATGCATAGTAATTCAAAAGCGACTTGCCAAACTAAGTATTATACCTAATATATTTATAAATAATCAAAAAATTGAAATAGTTAAATCTGCTAAGAATCTCGGAATATTTTTTAATGACACTCTTACGTGGTCGAACCACATTAACTATGCTTGTGGTCGCACTTTCTCTATGACTAGAACTCTTTGGCGAACCCAGCATTGTACACCTATTCGAATAAGAATGCTACTTGCCAAAACTTATCTGATGCCTGTTTTACTATATGGTTGTGAGCTTTTTGCTAAATGTGATGCAACTAGTAAAGGGAAATTGAACGTTGCATTTAACAATATAATCCGATACGTGTATGGACTTAATAGGCGTTCTAGTGTATCTTCCTTTTCATCTCAGCTATATGGCCTTTCTTTAAATAATCTACTAAACATTAGAGTTTTAGTTTTTTTACATAAAATAATATATACCCACATACCTGATCATCTGTACAGCAAACTTGTTATTTCAGATATAAGCAGGGGAAAAAGACTTAGATCATTTAGATACAAAAGTTTAATTTCGGAGTGGCATTTCTACATATTCGCAGTATCTCTCTGGAATTCTATACCCCACAGCTCTCAACTTTTAAGTAACGCACGAAAATTTAAAGAAAATATTTTTAAACTGTTTTCGGCATAAGAAAATCAAACATAATTATTTGATAAATTAAATTATTTAAATTTATTTAAATTTTTTATTTAGTTTTTTTTGTTTTGTTCATCTTGTTTAATTTAAATTGTTTTTTGTTTTCCATATAAAAATTGTAATTAGTTGTTAAGTTATTAATTAATGATCTTATAATTTTTCAAATCATCAGTTCCATACTGCAAAATAAGACTCTTAGTCTTGTGTATGGAGCAATTCAAATAAATAAATAAATAAAAAAAAAAAAAAAATATAAGACTTCAACGGATTCGACATCTGATTTTAAAAACAAGTTCTTCTGGGTGGAGGCCTTCGGCCGCGCTTAGGGGTTTTTTTCCTCCGTAGAACGCGGCAGGCGGCTTCGCGAAATAAAGTTTTTTTCTGCGTGCGACACAAAGAAACTTCAAAATTACTGATCTGTTTCCACACTGGAGTACAATGTCAATGGACCTTATGTCGTAACACGTATAATATTTTCTTCCTCTAGCTTCCGAATTTTTTAAATAAATTTGATTTTCGACTTTTACATATAACACTTTACTATTTCTTCTTTCATTATATCAAATTCAAGATTTGCCATTATTTTTAATCACTTTAATACCGATCTTTACTTACCAAAATTCTAGCAAGAACTGCGTTTTTTTTGGTAAAATAACTAATTGTATTGCTATTATTTACATTACGACAATTTTAATAGAAATGAAATAACTCCCAACAAAAATAAAATAGTTCCCAACGATAAAATCACATTTAAAAATGAAAATGAAATAAGTCCCAACAAAAGTGCAATAACTCCCAATAAAAAAAAATTAATGAAATAACTCCCAACAAAACCTGGTTGGGAATTATTTTATTTGGGAGTTATTTCATAATGAAATAATTTCTAACAGAAGATTGGTTAATAAGTCCTAACGCATTGGGAGTTATTTCATAATGAAATAAATCCCAATTTATATGGAAAATTTTTGGGAGTTATTTCACTTTTTTTTTGGGAGTTATTTCATTTGGGAGTTATTTCACGGTACCGTATGGGAGATATGCGTATCCTTACGCCGATTTTCTCAAATATTCTTAAAATATTTTAAAATTTTGACAAATGAAACCCGAGTGCTGATTTTCAGCGTGCAAATTTACTTAGTGTTGAAATAACGGCGAAAATACTTGGGTAATATGCTAAACTGCGTTTTTGTTTCCCAAGCTGTTTTTTTTTTGTGGTAATTTATTCAAGTTTATGCTATGTAAAAATTACATTAATGATCTTTAATACATGATTGCGCAAAATTTGACAAAACTAACATTATTTGGACCTTTCTTAAATGATTTAACACAAAACCATTAAAAAAATTTAAGAAATAAAGATTTTATGGACCAATTGAAACTTAATTACTTTAAAAAGCATCATGTTAAAAAACTGCACTTATTGGGAATTAACTTGTAGAAAATACAATTTCTCATCAATTGCTTACATTAAATTCAAATATACTCTCTAAAACAATTTATTAATGGAATTTGACAAAATAAAAAAATTGGCAAGCACAAACAATGAAAGTAAATTTCCACGATAAACACCAGAATATGAAAACAATGGATTGTGTAAGTAAAATAAATATTTTTTTTTTTGAAAATACACACAGAAAAAATTTAGCTATTTGCCAACTGAAATTCGGTTACTGCGACTCAAATTCGGTTATTACGAATTTCACACAGTTGGCAAAGCTTTACATTAGCTTTCACAACAAATTTTGGTAAATTCAACCTAATTTTATTTGCATAACGTAAAATATTCAAAAACATAATGTAAATATCGTTGTAGTAACTGAATTTATAAGTTACCATTAATGTACAATTTTCAACTCGGTTGGCACTTTATTTCTCTGAGTGTACTTATATTAATATATTAATTGCACCAGAAATGTCAAAACATTTCAATTACATTTTTTAAGCAGTTTTAAACTTTTAACTCGTTATAATGGTTTCAATTAAGCAATACAAGTTCGTAAAAATCGAAAAAAGAAAGACTGAACGTTAAAAACATATCCATTAAAACAAAAATATATTAATTAAAAAAAATCTCAAATTGAATCAAGGAAATCATCCTGACTACAGTGCAAAACAGAAGAGAATATGACAATATATGCTAATGAAAAAAAAAAAAAAAAAAAATAGAAATGTATCTGTGTCTCAACATAAATCGCAATTTATAAAACCTGAAGTTCGTTTTTAAAATAATTGAATATACTAATAAAGAAAAAATCATTTATTTTTTAGTGTATTTCACTTTATGTTAACGATATATTTTTTATTACAATTTTTCCTGTAATAGTTTCCCCGTAAAAAAAACGCTATTTACATCCAAGCAGATTTGTAAGGTAGTAAGCGAAAAATAATCTCTAATAAACATATGCCATGATATTTATATGGCGAATTTCCAATTGGAAGCATCACTTTTGGGCAAAATAAGTGCGGATTTTAGCTCTCATAAAATGCTCCGATTTCATGGCTTTCAGTAAAATCATATTTCATGTCTACATTGTTACAATTACAATTAAAAGTAATAATATGAATATAAATTACTTATTTTACATAAAATTCTACAGATATTAATTTTTTATAGTTACAATTTTTGACATATATATATATATATATATATATCATTTTTTTACCGTTCCACGTGCTAGCTCCTCAGAAACAGTAAAATGACTAATTGTTTTTATTATATATTCAAAAACACCAAACACAATCCCAAATCGCTAAGGACAATTGGTACAGATTGTTTATAATCCACGATATGAAACCTTCTGCATTACAGCCTGCATCCATTTAAGGGATTAGGGTAAGCTGCTTACAACCTGCATCCTTGTTAGGGAAAATAGTAAGCTCAAAATTTTTGTTTTGCTGCTTCTCAGTATTTTGTAATAGTAATCACTTACATCGGCGTATTTGCTTTATGCTGCTTCTAAAAACACGAACATTTTTTACTCAGTTCATACATGCGCGACATTTTTTGAAATCAATAAAAAAAAGGTGTAATTTTGAGAAATTTTAGAAATTTAAAACTTAAAACCTCCATAACTTTTGCGCCGCTTACTGCATGTTATTCACGCAAACGGATTTGATGTGCATAAATAGTGGTTTATAATCGTGTAAAATCCTATTAATTTGTCACAAGCTTTAAAAAAAAAATTAACTCCTATTTTAAATATATCTATTAGGTTTTATTCTTTAGTAAACTTTTTAATTCAGTCTAAAAATTGAATGTCCAATTAAAATTGTTATTTAAATTTGCTTAACAATTAACATTTCTATTGTTTCATTTGTATTTGAATGTATTTGTGTGGCTATTGTATAATATACAAATATTTGTTTTGCTTTCTGTCAATTTGTCACGTGTCATTGGTTTTTAGTAACTGTTTTGTGGCTGTTTACAATGAGTTTAACATGATTAAATAATATTGCATTAAACACACATATAAAGCTTTCCAAGCTAAATGCCCCGCGACAGAAAAAAAGTATTTTGGAGTAATGCCAAACTAACAGTTAATATTAATTGTCCTTTATAATACAAATATAACCTAGAACAACTTTTATAACTTTTTTGGTATTCGAATTTAAATATTAAGATAATAAAATATAAATAAGTATAAATTGGTTTAATATAATATTTATTAAAAATAAAAGTTATGTTTTTTCAACCTTTAATTTAATTTAAAAATTATATCAAACTTGTATAGAAGACAAAGTACGGTCTTCTTTACTTTCAATTTATATATTGTTTTCAAACAAAACAAAAAAAAGTGTGCAAATAAAAAGGAGAAAAAAACAAAAAACATTGCACATAACAAACAAGTTTTCAATTTATTTTTGGTCAATGTTTATAATCTTTAACTTCGAGCTCATTCATTCATTTCGTGAGAAAAATAGATTATTAATCTATAAACATTTAGTTTAGAAATACATATTAAATTTAAATATTTTATTTTGTCTTTTGTTCAATTAATAGACAATTACTTTCACAATCCGGTGACAACGCAAAATTTAAGTTGTTTTAAACCTCAATTTTGTTTTATGTATGAAAGACAGAAACAAAAATCTTCCATGGTTGATTTTTTTATATGTCTTATTAGAGTTGTACTTTTTAGTATCATTTTCCTCTTCTCTATTACATCTTGACATGCCGCGACATCTGCTTCATTCTGCGCATATCTTTCAATTTGGTTGTCGTCCACACTATTAATGTGCTTATTAGCACAATTTTTTTTAGCGAAATAAATTAGTAAAAAATTAGTAAAAAATTAGTATAATATTAGTAAAATATTAGTTCAAAACAGTTAAGTGCTGAATAAGTATAACAAAAATTTTAGCTTAAAACTGAATTTTAGCAAAAAATTTGCTAAAAAAATAGTATACCTGATATGCAAGACGTTTTACTAACTTTTCTACTAACTTATTTTTTTGAGTGTACATAATCTTAATGTTTAAGATTTTTCTTATAGCTAAAACCGTGTTTGCAAAATTTGATTGTTTCTAACTTTTTTAATCTAGTCATATTAGATATCGTCAAAATTGACAGTTCTTTTTATGTAAATCTGATGTATAAACAAGCCGATTCCAACGCTCTCTTGTAAAAACCTGAACTGGTTGTTTGAGAGTTTTTGAAGAAAATGTTAAAAATTTGTTAACAGTGGACTTTAAGTTAAACAATTTTCAATTTTAAAGTTATTTTTTTTTTTTTTAATATATTTTCTGCATTATTATTGTATAATTAACACAAACTTTTAATTAATTATATTGAATATTAACCTTTAAAAACAGCAATATTAACAATATTTTAAACACTAAATTCACATATAAAATTTAATAGCAACTGAGTATATTGTTTCTTTTTTATCTAAATGCTCGTTTTTATAAAATACAAATTTTAGTAACATTTAAAGTTTTTCAACAATAACAGAGTTTAATTCTTTTATACAACATTTTCAGTTTAACGACATTTTCTAGAAAGCTAAATTTAAAAAACTCATGTTATGACCATGTTATCATCAATGTTAGAATTATAGCATATGGACATATATTAAATACATTTTTTTGTACTTACAAAAAAGCCCTACGAGCCATGTTTAATATTACATGTTCTGTGTATATCAAATAATCGGAAATAGTTCTGAATTTTTTAAAATTTGTTTATATAGATTTTTTTAATAGTTCATACAAAATTTTATTAACATAGTAAAATTACAAACGCTTAAAAAATTTCACTATATTATATAATTAATGTTAATTAAAAATTAATGCTTAATTGGTCTTAATTAAACCGACTTTAAAGTTAAAAAAGTTTACGAGCTGAACAGTTGGCGTGGAAAGACTCATATGTTAGTGTGTGATTGTGTAATCATTTTTAAAATTATAACTTTTTTTTGTAATACGTCAAAAATATGACATGATTTAAATTTGAAAAATAGCCAGATTCATGTAATTTTGTATATAGTGTAAACATTGTATATGTATCACATTAGTGCCATAAATGTTTTACCAACCCTAGAATGTTTGTGTACATATACACCATATACGAACCTATTATGAATCCCCCAAATAAATTCTATTTAATATTGACTAGCTGCTTGTGCCCGGTCTTGCCCGGGTTCGAAAGTATTCTGACTTAAAAATTATGAATAGTTATGTGATTTTAAATAATATAAAATTATTAAAAAAAAAACACATAGTGGTACAAAGACATTGATTTCACTTTTATTGTACATCCTATATATACGCATGCCTGGAAGTAACCTTGTTCGATGCCATTTCGAACGATACCAACAAGCCTAACGTCAACACTCCCGACGACGCCGCAGCATCGCGACCACTGCAATAGTAGAATGATTTTGGGTCTCAATTTTGAAGACAATTCTTGAAAATATAAATAGTGTTGTTGCAATCATCCAAATTTAACCAATCTTATTAAAATGTATCAGTAAAATAGGGTACATTTACTTAAACGCGTACACTGCGTAGCAAAACTATAATTAGACATTACTTTCAAAAGTTACAAAAATTTAGAAGAGTTTAACCGGCATATATATAAAACGATAAAATTAATAATATTTATAAAAAAAAACAATTGATTTATTTTTATTTTACTATTTAAAACGGAATAACAAAATCAACTAGTATTTCATAACTATAAATACACTTAACTTAATCTTTAGCCAGATAGAAATACTAGTAACAACCTTGGTAATATATTTGATTTTCTTTATTTTTGTAAATATACGGAGGTTGAAAGCTCGCAATAAATTGAAAATTTATATACGAAAATTTAAAAAAACCATACCATACAGTCGAAAGAAAAAGCACCCGAATTCATTTAGGATCCGCCTCCGAAATTTCTTTTTGAGAAATATCGTGGTTCCTTACGTTGGTCTCTCCAATAGCTGTAAAAACTATCACCTTTAACAGAAATTGATGTTTAAATAACAGCGATTATTGACTTACATTTCTCCAGTTGGTGTGTAATTTTTTTTATAGCGAATTCAAGTCGAGAACTTTTGTGTCAGGTTAATAACCGTGACGGATTTTACATTCATCGATTATCTGATTGAGAATCTTCATTGTGTTGCTAATATATATTTATTGCTGGTTGATTATTTTACGCCGCACCCGATCAGAACTCTTTGTTTTCGGGCCGGCTCTTTCATTTTTACCGCATATAAACGGTTTATTTTTCAAGGAATTGTAATATTAGAAAAAATAGCAAAACTGATTTGAAATTATAGTTATGCAATGCAGTGCATAACGGTCTTGCCCGTGGCATGAGGACCTTTAAATTAGAGAAAAATCGGTGAGAAATATGCGAATTGATCCTTCGCAGATATGTTGAATTTATGCAAAATTTGATGAAGCAAAGAAATTGGAGTAGCGAACATTTAAAGCGTACACAAAGAGACAAATTTAGCTGTTTACCAACAGAAAACTACGATTTAAATTCGGTTAATTTGTTTTCTAAACAAAGTTAAGTTAATTCAACTGAATTTTAGTTGCAACACGCAAAATATGCGGAAATCTAATGTTAATATCGTTGGTCTAACTGAATTTAAGTTGTTACCGTTTAAATACATTTTCAATTCGGTTATCACTTATTTTTCTGTGTGTATATAAAAATTTTAATTTTTTTATAAAAATGTGCATAACGTGCATAATCGTAGAGAAATCCCTCAAAAAAATATATAGAGAAATTCAAATGAAAAATTATTATAAAGTGCAATATAAAAATTAAATATTAAAACACTGGAGATGTGGCCAATAAAAAATATATGGCGGCCTTGGCTGGGTACTAGAGTGCACAAGAAATAAAAGTTGTTTTTTTTGCTCCCCGTGAATTTTATGATACATTGGATGTAAAAATAAGATCTGCGAAAAAATTGGACTTCTATCGCACAAACCGGCCATGCCGTTTTGTCCTTTGACCTAAAAAATTGATCAAAAATGATTAATTGTTTTGTCGTTCTACAACTTTTTATATAATCGGTTTTCGTTAAAAAGTGCTATAAGTGTAATTATGTAAACCAATTATTAGTGCGCCCCGGTAGGCTAGTTGGTAGCGTCCTAGCTTATCAGTGCGGGGGTCGTGGGTTCGATTCCCACCAGAGGCACTGGTCTGTTTTCGCTACAACGCGCCGAATGCCATAGTAGCTAGTGCTCGGTCAGGGTAATAGTATATAATTTGTAATTATATGATTATTAATTAATAAAATAAAAAAAAAAAAAAATACTATTCTCACAGATATTTTTTACCTACATATAAAAAATTTTGATGGTTTTCGAGATCAAAATCGAAGTTTTGTAAACATTTTTGTTTTAAACGGATCTTATTAATTTTTGTGAGATAATACATTTTTTTGCTACACCTGAGCTAATAGAGGATTAACTGGAGTTTTAGCGAAGGCTTGGTTTTTTAAAAATATATTGTCAATTCCATGGCGAAATGACAAAAACCATACAATGAGATATTTTTTTGTTTGTTTTTATGTTCTATCGTGTACTCTAGAATGATATTGTGATGTTGCGCCATCTAAGTGTCATGATTATCACAACACCATCTTTGTATTATTATATTTAATCTTAGTTATGATCTGTCAAACTAGTTTTAAGGAGAAGTATGTAAACGTAAAAGAAATAAAAATAAATCACTTCTTATTGAACTACCAAACACGATACATCACAGTGGCGACGAGTTGATTAAAACAAAAAAAAAAAACAAGAAGATTAGCAACATACACAGTAAACAACAAAAATAATAAAAGTACTGTTAGTTTTTGTTACAAATTAAAGCGTGTTGTGCAAAATAAAAAAATTTATTAATATAAATTAAAACAAAAGCAGATTTTCTGTATAAAAAAAAAATCGTGTGAATTTTGGTGGTTTTTTTATTAAGCCTAAAAATAAAAAAAAATGAGGATACTATAATTGGTCACAACGAAAGTATGTTTGCAACATCAGTAACAACTGGCATAAGGGATTTCCGTCCAGAAGTTGATAAGTGGCGCAATTGGCAAGAAGTGTTGGATTCACATTTTGTGGAAGCGGCTATAGAAGAGGACCGCATAAAAACGTCAACATTATTAAAGGCTGTGGGCCTTGAGGCATATGGCTTGCTAAGAGAGTTGTGTTTTCCTGATTTACCCGCAAAAAAGAAATACAAAGAATTATGTGAAATGTTAGACCAGCATTATTCACCTCCCGTAATAATATTTCGGGAACGAAGAAATTTCTTTGAAGCAAAGAAAAAAGAAAGCGAAAGTGTAGCGGCATGGTATGCACGTCTTAAAAAATTGGCGATGGAGTGCAAGTTTGGGCAGCAGCTGGAGAACTTTGTTTTAAATAAATTTGTCACTGGCTTTGATGGCAAAGTTTTTGAAAGGCTGTGTGAAGAAGATGAAACCCTAACTTTGCAATTTGCATTAAAAAAGGCACTCACAATGGAGGCAAAGTTGTGTGTACAACAAGGTATACAAAGTGAGGTTAATTATGTGTCAAAAAGATATTCACGTGGACAAAAAAAATACAACAACGGCAACAACCGAGAAGAGGCTACGGGCAACAGCAAAAACAACAACAACAAGAACAGTAATTTTCAAGACAATGCGATAATAACGGAAGAAGGAAGAAAAAAAAATGTTCTCATTGCGGTTGGAAGAATCATGATAGCGAAAAATGCAAATACAAAAATAGTGTTTGTCACAAATGTCACAAAGTTGGGCATTTAGCAAGTGTTTGCAATAGTAATCAAGTAAATATGGTTCAGGTATCAAATATTAATTTAGATAAAAAAGTTGGTTCATTAAATGATAGTAGTAGTGATGAGTATTCTATTTATAATGTTACTAATAAACGTTCTGCTGGAAAATTTACAATTTCAGTTGAGGGTAAACAATGTGGCTATTGATTTTCTAGTGGACTCTGGTGCTATTTGTTCGTTGATGTCAAAGGCAACATTTGATCGTTATTTCGAAGAGGATATTTTGGAACCTTGCTCTGAAAAATATTGGGCATACGGTGAACTGGGTATCAAGGTTGTTGGTGAGTTTTTGGCAACGGTAAGATATCGTTGCAAAACCGAAAAATTGCGAATTGTAGTTACAAACGGTCGCGACTCCCCTCTTCTAGGCCAAGATTTTATGGATTTATACGGTATAGGCCTAACAAATGTCAATAATGTGAGGGATTTAAATGAATGTGTACTAAGCATTAAGAAACGTTTTTGTAACGTATTTAAGGAAGATTTAGGCTTATACACAGGCGGTTCGGTTAAATTAAATTTATTGGAAAACGTTAAGCCCATTTTTTGTAAGCCTAGACCTGTGCCACTGGCATGGAGATCTAAAATTGAATTTCAATTAAACGATTTAGTGGATAGAGGTGTTTTAGTACACGTTGATAATTCCGAGTGGGGTACACCATTGGTGCCTATTGTCAAACCTAATGGTCAGATCCGTATATGCGGGGATTACAAATCTACCATTAATAAGTATTTGGAGGACGTAAAATATCCTCTTCCCTTAATAGATGAATTGTTTGCATCACTACGAGGTGAATTATTTACAAAGTTAGATCTCTCTAACGCTTATAATCAATTAGTACTCGATGAGGAGTCACAGTTGTTATGCGCATGGAGTACCCACTTGGGTATTTTCAAGATGACACGTTTACCGTTTGGAGTTAAGCCTGCGGCTGCTATTTTTCAAAAAACAATAGAAAATGTTTTACGTGGTATTCCTCACGTTATTAATTATTTAGATGATATTATCATCACTGGTCGTGATTTTAGTGATCATGTAAAAACCATTGAGTTAGTGTTGTCTAAACTCGAAGCAGTTGGGTTGCGTCTTAATGCAGACAAGTGTGAATTTTTTAAAGATAAGGTGTCCTACTTGGGATTTAACATTGATCGTAATGGGTTGAGTATGAATAAGGACCGGATTTCTTCTGTTTTAGAAGCTCCTGTTCCTCAGAACGTTTCAGAGCTTAGAGCGTTTGTTGGCATGCTGAATTATTATTCAAAATTTATTCCAAGTTTTGCTCGCAAAATGTCTCCTCTCTATGAGCTTCTTAGAAAGGATGTCAGATTTAAATGGTCGGAAAGTTGTCAAAAAGCGTTTGAAACGTTGAAGGAAGAAGTTACATCCGACAAAATATTAGTTCATTTTAATCCTAGACTTCCTATATTACTTTCAACGGATGCTTCAAATAACGCAGTCGCTGGTATATTGTCCCATATGTGTGCTGATGGGTCAAAAAAGCCAATAGCCTTTGTTTCAAGGGCACTAACTAAAACGGAAAAGAATTACAGCACTATTCAAAAGGAGGCTTTAGCGATTGTTTTTTGCGTAACAAAACTTAAACAATATTTATTAGGTGTTCACTTCACCTTGGAATCAGACCATAAGCCCCTTTTATCCATTTTTGGTGAAAATAAAGGGCTCCCAGTGATGGCAGCAGCGCGTATTCAAAGATGGGCATTTATTTTGTCTGGTTTTAATTATACAATGCGTTTTGTTAAGGGCACCGAAAATTCTGCAGATCATTTATCTCGTTTTCCCCAGCGAGTGATTATCGGGGACAAAGAGGATTTTGGTTTTGTTAATTATATCAGTGGGGATAATGAATTGAATTTAAATTTTAAAGATATTGCCAGGGAAACTAGACGTGATCCTATTTTTTCTAAATTGAAAGAGGCTATTCAGACTGGTAAAATTGAATCTTTAAATGGAGACGAATTCGTTCCTTTTGTTAACCGAAAACATGAGCTTTCGGTCGAATATGAGTGTATTTTATGGGGTTTTCGTGTGGTAATACCTCCGAAGTTACGTAGTAGAGTTTTGGCACAACTTCACTATTCTCATTTTGGAATAGTCAAAACTAAAGCTCTTGCACGTTCGTATATGTGGTGGCCTAGAATAGACCACGATATTGAGAAATTAGTTTCGAATTGTATTTCATGTAGGGTTAGCCAACCAAGTCCGGAAAAAAGTTTCTTGGTTCCATGGGTACCCACGGATTCGGCTTGGTCCAGGCTTCATGTTGATTATGCGGGCCCTATAAAGGATTTTCATTTTCTTATAATTATTGATTCGTTTTCTAAATGGGTTGAAATTTTTAAAACGAAAAACATAACATCAAGTTTCACTATCACTAAATTTAAGGAAATTTTTGGACGATTTGGTTTAATAGATACCCTAGTTAGTGACAACGGGCGACAATTTACTGCCGATGAATTTCAAGTTTTTATTAAGAGTAATAATATTAATCATATTTTTACAGCGCCGGGGCACCCAGCTACCAACGGCCAAGCAGAGAACTTGGTAAAGACTTTTAAAAAGACCCTTTTGGCAAACCTTCGGGATGGTGAAAATCTCGATGAGATTATTAATACCTTTTTATTCGACTATAGGACAGCGAAACATTGTACTACAGGAGAAACCCCTGCCAAGTTGTTATTGGGTAGGGAAATCAAAACTCGTTTCAGTATGCTTAGTCCACCTTTGGTTAAGGACAAAATTATTAAAGGCCAATTTTCAAACGTTAAAAATTATAAAGGTAAACGAAACGTAAATTTTGAAGACGGTAGAAACGTTTTTGTTCGTGATTATTCAAATCCAAATAAAGCTTCTTGGCAAGAAGCTATGGTTAAGGAACGCATAGGTCCTCATTCTTATCGTTGTATATTAACTCGCAATAACAAAAGTATTAAAAGACACGTTGATCAGATGATTTGTGGTACGTCTAACAGAAATGAAAAAGCCGATCTTAACGAACAAACATCACCGAGTAAATTAATTAAAGATATACCGACTCCCGACAACTCAACAGTAGAGGAGGGGGATGGACAGCAGAGCGTTTCACAAGAACAGGAAGAGATTAGATCTCGAGGTTTAAGACGGTTAGAACGTCGTAACTATAAGGAATAGTTTTTGTTGTAAAAAAATAAAATGTTTTTAATTTAGAATAATAATAATATTATTCTTAAATATTATTTCTTGAATCCCATATTTTGATTTTAAAATTTTGTATATTGGTAAAAAAAAAAAAAGAGAATAATGATTTTTCTGAAAGATTTAATTTTATATGTATTATTAAACTTGGGATGGGAGTTGTGATGTTGCGCCATCTAAGTGTCATGATTATCACAACACCATCTTTGTATTATTATATTTAATCTTAGTTATGATCTGTCAAACTAGTTTTAAGGAGAAGTATGTAAACGTAAAAGAAATAAAAATAAATCACTTCTTATTGAACTACCAAACACGATACATCACAGATATATATGAAGATATTTTTTATACGGTTTTTAAAAATTTTTAATAGTCCCGATTTTATTCCCAATTTAATTTGTTTTTAACCAAACAGTAAATTAGTCAGTAATTGAACTTTGAAACTTATATATCAAGAAATAGGTATCGTAGATTAAAATTTTCTATTAATTTACATATTTTAAAAACGTATTAAGAATCGATGGTCATAAGATGACATCTCCCAATTTTATTCCCAATTTTATTTGTTTTTAACCAACCAGTTAATTAGTCAATAATTAAACTTTGAAAAATAATAGGTATCGTAGATCTAAATTTTATGTAAATACACATATTTAAAAAATGCATAAAACAATATCGATGGTCATAAGGCGAAACCTAAATAAGTTTTTTTCGCTACTTTAAATAAGAATTTCATATAACTTATACCATAAATCATAAAAAAGTTTGTCACTAACAGTCGTTCACTTATGACCATCGATATATAAATTTTGTGTTAAGTGCTTTTATTGCAAACACACTTTTGTTGAAAACTGTTTTTGTAATGAGAAAAACTTTTCTTGAAATAAAAATACCCAAGCTAAGTCAGGGCTTCAACACAATACCATGCTATTTACTCGCAAAATTACTTTCATTCATTTCTAAAACATAGGCTTGATTTTTTTTTCAATGGTGTAATTTCCTATTTAAAAGACTAGGATTAAGTGGGTTGCTCGTTTTAAAAGATGCGTGTTTTAAAAACATTTCACAAAAGTAGTTATTTGGAAAGCACAATTTTTTTTTAACTTCCAACGATATGCCAACAGTGGCAGCTAACGGTTGGCCGCTGTTATCAATCGGGTAACAGAACAATACTCTGCAGAACGCATAACCGACTGTCGCGATGCTTTGCCAGTACTGTGCCGATGGTATATTTCTGACTAGTTATGTGTTTGAAATTAAAAAAATTATAATTATATATAAACATATATGGGAAAAATTAACAGAAAATCTATATACCCAGGTAGAAATTTCCAACCATACCAAAAAAATAGTATTGTCAAACCACTGCTAGTTTTTTAAAACCCGACTTCTTAGAAATTTCCAAAAGAACAACTAATATTGTGCTAGTAAAACACTATTTTGTTTGCATGGCATCTGTTTTTTCCAGTACCACTTGCAACATTTTTTACTAATATTGTTTTTACCAATATTATAAACATTTAGTAATATTTTTTATGTTTATAATATTTCAAACTTTTAAATATGATGTATAATGCTAAACCGAACTGTATTGCTGCTTTTTAAATGTGTTTTATTATTCATATTTCTCAAAATTAATTTAATTTAAGCTTTAAATTGAAGCACTATATTTTGTAGTTGCTAACGTTATGAAAACGGTGGCAAGTTCGTTGTAACCAACGGTTTGTCATTGTTATCAATCGGGTAACAGGATAATACTGTAAAAATTGTTAATCCCTCTTTCTGCCAACGAATAATCGACCATCGCCGACGCTTTACCAACACTGTGCCGATTATATCTTTCTGTCTCTGTAATTATCAGATAATATAAAAAGCAAAATTCAATGTATTTAAAGCAAAATTAAATAAAAAATATTGAAAAAAAGTTAAAGTAAAAAGCTACAATTTAAAAAAAGTTCAAAGTTAATATAATAAATATTATTAATGAGTATAAAAAGAACTTTAACTCAGAAAATCTTAAAAAGCAATAAATAGAAGAAAAATCTTAAGATAAAGCTGTTATAATGCTCAAAATCAGAAAATCGAAATAAAGCAAAAAAAAAAAAAAAAAAAAATAAAAATGTAAAAAACATAATTTGTCGTCTTTGATAATTATATGTGTACACTAGGGTGTCCCATTCAAGAAAAAATTTTGGGGATCATTCTTAATTTGAATACTCATAAGGCTAAGAATTTTTGAGAATTTTTTCAGGTTTTTCGGAGGTGGTTTAGAGGTCGCGCAAATCGATTTTTTACCAAAAATCGAGCTTTTTGGGCTTTTTTTGAATTTGGCTTGAAAATTGGTAAAAAATCGATATTTCTTCAGCTTCTGAGTCAATATTCTTAAACAAAATTTTCCGATCTTTAATTTTATGTACATAAATAATAAGTTTCCGTAATGATTTTGCACATTTTGACAATTTAATAACGGGTTTTCGTAAATTTTCAACAAATATGGAAAAGAATGCTTTATAACTTTTAAAATTTGTATAAAGACTAAAAAAACTAATGATGCAGTTTAATAGATTATTAAGTTTTAAATTAATTAGCAGAAAAAAAATGAATTTCCTCTCACCGTTTTCGAGTTATACCCTTTTAAAGCTTTGTACACATTGTATGAAATGTATAACGCTGTGTGTAATTTTTTAAGTCATGGCAAAATAACCATATACGGACACCACTACGTGATAAAAGACTAAAAAAAAGACCAGTGTCTCCCAATTTTTCCCAAAGTCATCTCCTTTTTTGTTTATGGGCCGCCAAAGATTTGGGGCCTCGGTATCATTTTCGCAAAAAAGCGATCATTTTCTCAGGCTCATATCTTGCAAACCGTTCAGAATTTCGATTTACTCTCTATGGTAAAGTTCTAGCTTTTGTCATAAAGAACAAAAATTGCGAACATATAAAATCAAAAAAACTTCACCTTCCAGATCAAAATCGCAAAAAACTTAAAAAAATTCGATTTTTTTACCTTTTTTCCCGTGTTCAGGTCCATAGGTAGCAAACCGTTCAAAATTCAAGGAAACAATAAACTACAACAATTTACCTAAGATCTCAATAAACAAATTTCTAGAACATATAAACTTCCTAGAGATGATTCTTAACACTGTTTAGGTAGCGCGCAAAAGTGAAACATTTTTAATTTCATTTTTTTTCCTTTTTTCTCCTGTTCAGGTGCATAGGTAGCAAACCCAATTCCCAGGAAGTTTATATGTTCTAGAAATTTGTTTATTGAGATCTTAGGTAAATTTTTGTAGTTGATTGTTTCCTTGAATTTTGAACGGTTTGCTACCTATGGACCTGAACACGGGAAAAAAAGGTAAAAAAAATCGAATTTTTTTAAGTTTTTTGCGATTTTGATCTGGAAGGTGAAGTTTTTTTGAATTTATATGTTCGCAATTTTTGTTATTTATGACAAGAGCTACAACTTTGCCATAGAGAGTAAATTCTGAACGGTTTGCAAGATATGAGCCTCAGAAAATGATCACTTTTTTGCGAAAATGATACCGAGGCCCCAAATCTTTGGCGGCCCATAAACAAAAAAGGAGATGACTTTGGGAAAAATTGGGAGACACGGGTCTTTTTTTTTAGTCTTTTATCACGTAGTGGTGTCCGTATATGGTTATTTTTTTTCGTGTTGCACTGTGTAATACCATAAGGTGTGAACTAGATTTGCATTGGTTTAAACTTTAAATAATTGGATTTAGAAAATCTTTTTACAAATAAAATAATAGTTACTTACCACTCATACATAACAATTATATTAAAAACAAAGAAAAATAGATTTGTTATAAATCATTAATTAGAGTTCTTGCGATGCTGCTCTACCCCCTGCAGTTAACTCTGAAAGTCTGTTTCAGAAGTTGTGATATTGATATAACTATTAGCCAAGGCCACACCACGTTCTGCGACATCATTTACAACTTGCAATTGTTGAACTTTGTGTTTTGCTTCCTGAAATGATTTGTTGTTTTTCCATTTTCTGGATCCGTTTGTAAAAAATCAGTAGAAATGTTGCAGGCTTCAAAAAAAGTTAGGCTGGCTTTTGTAATAAAACACTGAATTTGTTTATTTTCAATCATGTCTTCTGTTAAATTTCCTTTCACTAACAAATTTTAATTGTATTGTGACTTGTTATCTCTAAACATATAGACTATCTGCCAAAAATAGGGTTGTAGTTCCCCCAAATCCAATAAATCATGAATTTTAGTTCGAGCCATATCAGTGCCACCTAGTGATAACGGCTTTTTGGCTACTTTTTTTGCTGTCCACAACTTGACAACACTTAAAACTAAGCTTTGACATACAATAAATAAATTTTAAAATCTCATAATCTAAAGTTTACAACAAATCGGATGCCCAAATCTTATAGTACTAAAAATTTCATACAATGGGTGCAAAGCTTTAAAAGGGTATAACTCGAGAACGGTAAGAGCAAATTATATTGTTTTTTCTGCTAATTTATTTAAAACTTCATAATCTTTTAAACTGCATCATTAGTTTTTTTAGTCTTCATACAAATTTTAAAAGTTATAAAGCATTCTTTTTCATATTTGTTGAAAATTTACAAAAACTGTTATAGAATGTATCAAAATGTGCAAAATCCCTGACGAAACTTATTACTTATGCACATAAAATTAAAGATTGGAAAATTTTCTTTAAGAATATTTACTCAGAAGCCGAAAAATTACCGATTTTTTTTAGCAATTTGCAAGAATAATTCAATAAAAGCCCAAAAACCTCGATTTTTGGTACAAAATCGGTTTTGCGCGACCTCTAAACCACTTCCGAAAAATCTGATAAAATTCTCAAAAATACTTTACCTTATGAGTATCCAAATTAATAAAGATCTTCAGAGAAAATCCAAATTTTATTTTTTTTTGGGACAACCTAGTGTTCACTCAGGGAACTTCTGCTTTAAAAATATGTAGTTGTTTGGGTTGTAATACAGTTTCTTTATTTTTAATGCAAATGTAAGTCATTTGTAGAACACATAAAATTTTCAACTAACCTTGTAGTTCATTTAAAAAAACAAACCACATCAAATGACTGTTTTATGATTTTACATTCATTTTTTACAGCTGTTTTTTGTTATTTAAAAAAAAAATAAAAAATTAAATGTTTGTGTTTTTACTAACATATGTTGTACATTTTTACTACAATTGTTAGTCATTTTTTGAACATTAAAAAACAAATGACTTTATTAGTTGAATTTAATGAAATGTAAGTCATCCTTTCTTTAAATGAAATTTCATTTGTTTTTGACTACAATTGCTGTCGTCTTTACCAACATAATTTCCCAAGTGAAGAAATAAGGAAAAATTCTATCACTTTTCAACATAATTGAATGTGGCATCACGTATTAGTAAAATTGAAAACAAGTCTAATATTCAAGTCCATTTATATTTAAATTTTCATTTAATATAAATCAATGGGTATTATTTGAAATGTGAAAAAATAGTAGTGTGGATTTCCAAAGAATTTTATGAAATTATATCACATTAGATTGCCCCATTTTTCGAGTCAAATTATATCAGATGAGATCCAATGGGATCTCATGAGATAAGGTTGTGTATGCCATTCTTCGGATCAGCTATATGATGTGTAGCGGAGACTGTATGCTTTAAACTGTTATACTGATCAAAACTAATAAGTGTCAACTTCATGTACTGTAAATTGCAGCTATCAATACTACACTCAGGGAACTTCTGCTTTAAAAATATGTAGTTGTTTGGGTTGTAATACAGTTTCATTATTTTTAATGTAAATGTAAGTCATTTGTAGAACAAATCAAATTTTTAACTAACCTTGTAGTTCATTTAAAAAAACAACTAACATCAAATGACTGTTCTATGATTTTACATTAATTTTTTACAGTTGTTTTTTGTTATTTAAAAAAATAAAAAAAAAAAATTTTTGGTTTATTTTTTACTACCATTTGGATCATTTTTACTACAATTGTTACTCATTTTTTGAACATTAAAAAACAAATGACAATATTAGTTGAATTTAATGAAATGTAAGTCGTCCTTTTTTTAAATGAAATTTCATTTGTTTTTGACTACAATTGCAGCCGTCTTTACCAACATAATTTCCTAAGTGTAGTAGCATACAAAAACTAATTAGTGAAAATAGGATGTTTGTTTTGCTTTAGGTGTTAGATGTAGGGTAGAATAAGCAAAATAATTGAGCTAGGTTTGATTTAAGGGGCGGGTTTTAAAAAGTTTTTCGCTGTGAAAAGAAAAGAAATGGCTTGGCTTAGGATTAATTTGTGCGGTGATTTTAATGACACGAAAGCCTTTGAAGTAAACACTTGCCTGGGAGAGCTGCGACAAATTGTTTTAAAATTTTTTTATTGTGCGAAGGAAGCCATTTTCTTCAACTTTTCCACAAGCGACAAAACATTTAAAAGGATTTATAAAGGACTCACCAGAATTTAATTGGAATTATTGTGCTGTGGAAGATTTTTTTGGGGACTACAACCTTTACGAAAACGAAAATACAAGGACAACTACGGTTGCCTTTGATTCGTTGGTTGTATTTCGCGCCATTTTATCTGGGGTACAAGCCAAGAATTGGAAATTCCTAATCAACCTTCTCCAACTTAAATATTTTTAATCAACGCCAAGATTGCGGAATATAAGTTCTAATTGGTTAACTACGGTGCCATGAAAGATATACCAAACAAGCTAAAGTGGTGAATCCGTGAAATCCATGAAATAAAAGCCCAGTGAAGTGTTTAAAGAATATAAAGGGTAAACCAAATAACTTTTTTTTTTTGAAAATGCTATAAAAAAAACTACTGAATATTTTCTCAAATTTCTTTTTTTATTTGAAAGTACAATCCTTCCGGTTAATAATGGAAAATAATTTCATTCAAATGGCTGCCTCGGCTGGCCATGCAGTAGCCTACACGATCGGTCCAATTTTTAAGCACATTATCGATTGTGTGCAGCTGTATTTTACCAATGGCTTCCTGTTCCGTCCTGTTGAAACCAAATGTTGCCAATATCCTCCTCTTCAATTTTTGTGAACAAAAATTCGTTCAACATGGCCCGATAACGATCGCCATTGACTGTAACGGCCACTCCTTGCTCATTTTCGAAGAAAATGGCAATTTTCGCACACATTCTGCAACATTACCATGATTTTCAAAGTCATGTCGCAATATTTCCCAGCGTTGTTCAAGCGTATACACAACCATATTCGTTCAGCGGAAGGATAAAACTAATTATCTGTCAAATCAGACATGAGCTAAGTGTTACCATTTACGAAATAAGCACTAGTTGAAAAAAAAAAACGTTAGATGGCGGACCCTTTAAATTTTAAATCCCAAGAGGAAAATTTTTAAGTTATTTTTTTTAAGTATAAAAGTTCAAAAGTTTAAAATTATTAAATATTTTTTTTTAATGTGTTAAGTGATTTGTGTTTTTTTTTTGTAATCCCAAATCTTTTTAGGAAAACCCCAAATAATTTTAGTGAATGCCTAAATTGGCTGTGAAAATATTAGATCAAAAACGTATTAGAGAGCTCTCTCATAGGTTAAAGTTTTTTTTTTTATGGTATTTTTTTTGCGTGACCAATATAGTGGGTCCAGGGGATTTTACAGGGATTTTTGGGAAAGTAGTGTATCTTCTGTTTGTGTAATTTCGTTAAGTTAGTGTTAATTAAAATATCATTTTTTAAATCTAGTTTTTTTTATTTAATTTAATTACTTTTTATTTCCTTTTTACTTACTTTTAATATTCGATACCCTCCAAATAAAATATTTTATTCTTTAATAAAAATCTTATCAGAAAATTTCCAAATGTTTTTCTTTAGCTGAACATTAAATCAGAAAATGTCTGGCTAAAACTGCGTATGTGTGTGTTAACGTAAGTATATTCGGGTGACCAGTGTTTGTGGTGTTTGTGGGGTAATCTTTGATAAATTAGGATAGATTACCAAGGTAGGGTGGTTGCTAGGGGGGGGGGGGGGGGGTCAAAATTCCCTCAAATGTCCTCGTGAAATCGTGTTAGGGTTAAAATGTTAAAATGTGGTATTAAATGTTAAAATGTTGTATTAAATGTCGGTCCGTATATATCGTGAGGGTCTATTTCGCTAAGTGTAGGTTTTTGGTAGTGTTGTTGTTGTCTTCAAAGGAATTCAAGTTTAGAGTGAGTTTAGTATAGTGTTTAGTGTGATTTTGACTTTTATTGTTCGGCCCTATGTCGGAATAGCGGGTCGTACCTCTCCTGACGTCACTGAGCTGGTTGGACAGAGAAGTGCTATTTCCGGGAACGCCTCAACTGGGGTTTCGTAACAGATGTGATAATGAATGACTATATATGATTATATATATCTACATCGGAACTTTTTTCATTGGGTATATTTAATTCCCAACGAAAAAAGTTCCAATATAATTATATATGATTATATATAGTATCACATATAACTAAATATCATCTCATCTGATCCGAAAAATGGCATACATAAGCAGATCTAATGAGATCTAAGCTCATATAGTTTGATCCGAAAAATGGGTCTTTCAAATAATATAAGTTGAAAAGTTTTGTCTAATAATTTTATCTTTTTTAATCTAAAAATGTATGGTTTTTATAAACCTGAAGTTGGAACATATTATTTAAAAATCTGATTTCATAATCATAATTAGCGCCAAAATATTTTCTAGATTTGATGTATTTGTACTATGGTATTAAATAAAATATAAATCATTTTAAAAATTTCTAAATTTTTATTTACCTATAGTCGAAACTTTATCGCTATTTATAGACTTAAAAAAAAAATGTTTGCTCAGTTGTTTCAGTCTTTAACATGTAGACGCATTGATTGGGCCTTGAGCAGATGGAAATTTCCGACGTCTAGAATTTTAAGAACCCTCCTACTACAATAGGCGCGGATCCAGGAAAACGTTAATCGCCTTTTTTAATTTTTTTTTTCATTTTTTTTATTGAAAAATTTTATTTTGGGGGTCGAAATGTCCCATTTTCCCTTCCCCTGGATCCGCGCCTGACTACATGTATCAGGCATAGATACTGTCTACGCCCAGAAATAGTGTTGCACCGATTTACCATGTCTAAAAAAATGTTTAGCTTACTGTAACCCTTAGCGAAATTTGCAGCCGAACATATTCAAACAACATTTTAACCCTAAAAACGCACGCTTACGGGTCTTCCCAGCCACAACACACCTTACCAAATAATGAGTCTAGTGATCTAGACTCGAAGGTTTGGACGGATTACCCTTTATATTAACAGGCGAGTGCTCTATACCCTGAGCCAGTTAGGCATATAATATATGACAATTTAAAACATAAATAAATTTTTCTTCTATGTAAATTCGTTTAAGATATGCCAAAACTAACACCTTACACAGTAGATTACGAAAAATGATTTATATTGAGTCTAAAAATAGAATCCAGAAAAATCTTGTATCATTATATTTTGCCCTTAAGTAATAAGATGATTAGCCTATTATTGTCCAACAATTAGTTCTTGTATGAAAGTAATTCATTATAAGTTTTTTCATTGGTAACCTATTATTTTATTATTTAAAGTAAAGCAGAAGGTAATAAGTACTCATTACAAAGTAATGTATAAAATAATTAGATGTCATTATTTTGTTTTTGCTGGGTTGTTTAGTGTGTCTTGAAAAAACATTTTAACCCATTTATAGCTAAAGCCAGGTAAGAGTTGCATCAAATCGAAAATCGTGAAAGGCGTCAATTTTGAAAACGTGTGTGTCCTTTATAACGATGCATATCCAACTATGCATCGTTATTGTCTAATTACGTTAAAATTTTAGCTTAATACTAATTTTTAGTTTAATTAAACAAAAAGAAGATTATGCGGAAACCTTTTTTGAAAACCGCGAAAAAATAAAATTGCGTTGCTTTATATATATAAGGCTAGGGTAGCAAAATTTGATAACCCTATAATCAGGCAAACTTCTGCTTTAAAAAATTTGTAGTTGTTTGGGTTGTAATACGGTTTTTTATTTTTAATGTAAATGTCAGTGATTTGTGGAACAAATTTTATTTTTTACTAACCTTGTAATTCATTAAAAAACAAAACACATCAAATGACTGTTTTATGATTTTACAGTCGTTTTTTGTTATTTAAAAAAGTAAATGTTTGTTTATTTTTACTAATATATGTAGTTATTTTTAATACAATTGTTAGTCATTTTTTGAACAGTAAAAACAAATGACAAATGTTAGTTGAATTTAATGAAATATTAGTCGTTCTTTCTTCAAGTGAAATTCCATTTGTTTTTGACTACAATTGCTATCGTCTTTACCTACACAATATTGTGTGTGGACTATAGTCTGTGTGGACTATATTCTTTGCGGTCTATAGTCTACAAAGAAAATTTCGACTTCTAATAACCCAATAAAAAAAAAATAATATGATGCTTTATATAATTTACTATGAGTTTTAATACAGTTTTATCCCAGAAATGGGCCCATATAATTATATATGTTTGCATTAGTTTAGTTTTAATTTGATAATGTCAGATTAAATTACATCCGAATAATGGCGCGATGCAGATTTTATATAGCGGTATAAATTAATATCTGAATTGTTACTAATATATACAAAATAAGCTATAGTTGTATCCGGTTTTTGATTTTAAATCTTCATAAAAGTCCGAAATATTTGCAGAAATAAATACCGGCAAGACGGGGTTTGCTTCAACGTTATTAATCCGTTTAGACTTTAGCCACTTGCAAAAAGTTTATAACTAAATAATTCGTGGCAAATTCCTTTCCATTTCGACATTTTATTTTATTCAAAAAATTCTCTTAAAATCACCTAAAAAAAAGTTGTTTGAGAAAAAAACTTTGAAAATGAAGATATAATGAAAATGAAGATTTTATGGAATTTAGTACCTTATGGAAATTAATAACTTATACAGAAAATTTTATAGGCAATTAATTGTATAACTTATTTATTGATGTTAATACATATTTATATCCAAAATATAATTGACAAATTTTCTGGTGTGACTCTACATGTGGTAATATACAATTTTATCCAAAATTAATTGTGTGTTTTTGAATATGATATAATCTCTAATATATATTATTTTGTATTTTGCAATGCCTAGGTATATATAACGTCATTATTAATTCGATTAGATTTAACGTATTTTAAATAAAATATACAATTATATATTGAGCCAGATGCGATAAGACGCAACTAGATATGACATTCATATTAAAATTTTTCGACGAAATTAATTTTATATATGAATTTAAATTATTATGTCCGGTCAAAACACTGGCAGACAAAGTCTTATAAGTTTATGTAAAATAATGTATTTGTTATGTAAACGTTTTAACTCGGGAAATTAAAGATTTATAAAATTTAAGATTTTGCGCCACCAATCTGTTGTTTTGTGATTTAAAAGTGGCGGTGAAATTAACATATCTTTGTATAGCAAATATGTTTAAAGCTTAGGAAATTTAGACTTATTTAAAACAGCGTTTAAAGCACTCGAGAAACACACATTTTGAAAGCCATTTTGACACTCCATCGGGGACCCATGCTGCCACTTATTTTAATTATTTTAAATATTGGTGATCAAATTATTCACTATTTTTTCTCCTTTTTCATATATCTGACATTTTTAAGATCAGAGGGAGCCCATCGGGGCTATAATCTTGTATTAACAACATCGTAAATTTTGCAAGGAAGCGTTTAAGCTCACTAGTGTGATTGTAGTCAGAAAGAAATGATGACAAACTAAAAATATACAATTGGAAAATTTAAAATATATCTGACATATCCCAGGTTTTATTTTAACTAAATTATGTTTTTCCAATTCACTTTGATTTAATTTAAGCATTGAAAAATGTTTAAATTACCAAAATTTAAAAAAGGTCTTCAAAAATAGTACATACAAAATTATCAAAATCTTTCACAGAAATTTGTGTTATAAATATAAAAAAAAATAATTTTCTAAAAAATATTTACTTTTTAAGTGTGTACAAAGCGGCAAATTTGGAATATGAACTGCTTACAACTCTCCACAAGACGCCACGTTTAAGTTGAAAGAATGAATAAAAAAGCTTAATGAGAAATTGGCCTACCTTCAACAAGTTTTTGCCAACAAATTCGAATGGATTCCATGTTTGGTAAAAAATGGGTTAAATTCGAATGCAAAAGTGGAACTTTATGTTTTTCTTAATACTTCACGCGTACATATTTATGACTTTGTTAATATTTTTGTTGGAATTTCATACAATTTTAATTACTTTCTTACAACATATTTCTTTACCACAGACTGAGTGCTAAGTATGTTAAGTGTACATAAATCCAGCCACCTACAGTCATACCACAAATGACTAAATAAATGTATGTTAAAAAGAATTTTTCTTTTTTTTTGTAAAATGTAATAATTTTTCTTTTGAAATTTAATCAAACTCAAAATATAATAACATATTTACTTACATATGAATCGTTTCATACAAACAACTACACCCAGAAAACAGCCTCAGTAATGCCGCCGAAGTTGTTGCCAATCTATTCTGGCTGTTAAGAGAACTATCAACATAATAAATTATATTATTTGTCGTGAAAATTAATATTCAGAAAGATGTTTCTTTCAATGCTATATTCCACATAAATATTCGTACGATCCTCAAACTATTATTGAAATTAAAAAAACGTTTCCTTTGTTCTACTCATTGCACCACAATTACTTTTAATTTTATTTGCCATATTTGCTGTGTGAAGATTTCAATATTTAATTTCAATTAAAAAATACAACTTTTTTGTTTGTCTTTTCCGGGATTTTAACTCGGATATTCCGAGTAATTTGCTACTACTAACAACACCTTATGAACATGGAGTGCTAAATTTGAATTTAAATATTTTGATAGTAAAACCAATATAGTCTAAAATTCATTCACCAGTAACAATCATTAGTTGCATCTTTAAACAATTCAATCCGCAATTCGCTTGATTCTACTGAAACCCTAATTTAATTTCATGATTGATAAGGAAAACCATATTTGCAGTTACCACTTTTCAATTATTTAATTTTTTTAATAAATTTGATTGATTGTACAGATATTCTAGTGTATTTTAAGAAATAAGTGGTTGCTTCCATTGCGCACAATTAGACTTCACCGATTGTA